>SEYY01004039.1:0-29712 GCA_009176605.1 Armadillidium nasatum
TTTTGATAAAAATAAATTTTCAAATTTTAATAAAATTATTAGAAAAACCAACTATGGTTTAAAATTTATAAATAAAAGTAGAAGAGGTAAATTAATCAAATTTGATGCCACCATTATTGGTTGTCATATATTCAGGAAAAAGAATTTTCTCAGGAATACTCATTTATTAATTCTAATTCTAAGTATAAACCTGAGTCTGGTCTTTCTTTAATATCAGATTTGAATTTATTCCAAGATTCTGAAGGCTTGCTAAGATGTAAATGTAGAGTAAATAAATCTAAATTAGCATATAATGCTAAGCATCCAATCCTTTTTCCTAGAAATAATCACCTAACAGATCTCATCATTAGGGACACACACTAGAATATACCACATGGGCGTTTCACAGACACTCACAGATCTCTAAAGGACGGGTAACTGTGAAGTTTGTTCTTAATACATGCACAACATGTAAAAGAATTCATTCGCACTCTTACAAAACACCTAGTCCTCCTCAACTTCCTACTGAAAGAGTTCATTTCTCCTTTCCCTTTGAATCCATAGGTATAGATTACACTGGAGCTATTAATGTTTCTCTCAATGATGTTACATTTAAAATTTATATTGTTTTATTTAATTGTTCGGCAACAAGAGCTATAAGTCTAGATATTGTGGAAGATTTAATAACAGGTGCTTTTCTTGCTGCATTTAGAAGGTTTTGTGCTAAGCATAATATTCCTAGAGTAATTTGGACTAATAATGCCTCATATTTTAAAGGTGTGAAAAGGTAATTCAAAATTTATTTGATTCTAATGAAATTATTAACTATTTTCAGCAAAATAATATTAAATATAAGTATATACCAGTAAAATAACCCTGGTATGGTTCAATATGGGAACGCAGTATACAAAGTGTGAAAAATTGCATAAAAAAGAGTGTTGGTTTGAATCATTTAAACTTATTTGAATTATTAACTTTGATAACAGAAATTGAGAATGTTTTCAATAACCGACCATTGACATATGCTGACAATAACATTGATGACTTTGAACCTTTAACACCTAATCATCTGTTGAAGGGTTATTCAACTAATTTATTACCTGAAAATATCAATTATAATGATGTAGATTATTCAGTGGACCACATGGGTTTAAATAATGAATTAAATAAAAAATAAAAAATAAAAAAGCAGTTTGTCTGAAGGTGGGAAGCAGAATATTTAGCTTCTCTGAGGGAACGTAATAAAGATTGTTATAACAATAAATATTGGGAAGATAACATCAGAAATGGTGATATAGTACTTCTCCATGATACAACTCCCAGACTCACATGGTCATTAGGTAGAGTAACTGATTTACTAACTGAGGAAGATGGAGTCACCAGAGTTGCTCGACTGAAGACTTCCTCAGGTGAAATGACAAGAGACATAACTCCACTATATTCACTGGAAACTAGTTAAAATAATTCTGACAATTCTAATAAAGAAGAATCTAATGTAAACCCTCTTGAATCTCCAGTTCTTAAAACTACAAATAGACCAAAAAGAAAAGCAGCAACCAAAGCTGATCTATTTCTTAAAGGTAAAATCAAAAGAGGTGAAATTTAAATATATGTATTATTTTCTTTTCAGGTTAAAGATTTATGAATAATTTTAAGGATTTGCCTATATGGTACTTATAAGTATTTGACATTTAAAATGCAACACTTTTATACTTGAAAGTGAGGATATTTTAGGTTTAGTTTAGTATTAAGGAATAAATGCTACATTTTTCAATGAAAAATGAGGATGGTAATTAAGGTCGCTTCTTTTGTTAGAGATCTTAATAAAATAAATGTTACATTTTTTGACATTTCAGAAAATGAGGATAGTTTAAAGGGTAACCTTTAAGATTAAGCAATCAAAATATAATTTAAATTTTGATTTCATTGAAATATTTCATATTGATTATTAAATTTAAAATTTTTTTTTCTTCTTTTAACCCTTTCGCTGCAGCATGGCCTATTATTACGTCACCCGTCACTGACGGAAGAAAACGCTGAGGAAGCAAAATCATATCATTTTCATAGTTTATTATTATTATTATTATTATTATATATATATATATATATATATATATATATATATATATATATATATATATATATATATATATATATATAAGAAAGAGTAGAAGAAAAAGCATTTATTTGTACAAGAAGCTCTAGGTGTGTTGTAGCGATGGGGGAAGGTGGAAAAGAGTGTAAAGGGGGGTAAAGAGATAGTCAGAATTGCATCTTTGAAAAATTATCTTGCATAATATTTACGATCTTCTCTCGTCAAATGCAAAAAAGAGACTAAATACTGTCGCTCTTTCTAAAAAAAAAAAAAAAAAAAAAAAAAAAAAAAAAAAAAAATTATTTATCCGAGGCTATAGAATGGTTGGGGTTGACAATTGGGGAATGTGGAGTAGAGAAGAAGGGGGTAAAAAGACAGGTTATATATATATAATAGAGTGGAATGTGGGGGTAAAAAGTCACAATTGCATCTTCAAACAATATTCCGCACTCTCGTAAACGTAAATGTCAGGAAAAGACTGAAATCTTGCAGCGCTCTTTCTCTCTCTCTCTCTCTCTCTCTCTCTCTCTCTCTCTCTCTCTCTCTCTCTCTCTCTCTCTATATCTATATATATATATATATATATAATATATATATATATATATATATATATATATATTATATATATATATATATATATATATATATAATAAGTCAGTGAAGAAGGAAAAAAAATTTACACCCTCCCTTCATCGTTGCTGAGTAGACACTGATTTCTCTTCGTTGTATGAAAAAACCTCCTCTCAAAATATCTAAAAAGTTGCAAAATACCTCCATATGGCTTCAGACTTGGTATTGAACCTCCAAAGCAACAGGAAAAATCATAAATAACATAACGGCGATTAGCATATAGTAGACGTTCTCCATGGACTAATATTAGTCCATGCGTCATGCGCATGACATTTTCGATGGACTGACTATTTTTAGTCCTCGCGCAGCGAAAGGGTTAATGTTACCATCTTACCTCACCACCCTAACTTTGGAGGGAGAACAGTTGAAAAAGGAAAACTAATGTTAAGTGCATTACTTTTTCTTTCTTCCCCCCAGACTTTATAATATATATATATATATATATATATATATATATATATATATATATATATATATATATATATATATATATATATATATATATATATATATATATATATATATATATATTATATATATATATATATATATATATATAATATATAATTTATAAATTAGCCATAGTGAGATGAAATGAGTTTTAAGACCTAATGGTTACAAAAGAAGAAGAAAGCAAAAATTAAAAACCAGATAAAATTGGGCCAATTCAGGTTTAGGAAAAATTTAAGAGGACAGCGAGTAAGTTAAGTTATAAGTGAAACTTAATTTTCTATTATTTCCTCTATTTAATTAAATACAACCTGAAACCAGTGGCTTTATCGGGAATACAAGGGACCGGTCCCAGGAACTTCAAGAATCTTCAAAACAATATTACCAGTAAATAAGGTGAGAAAATTTCTTGATTTATTAACATTAGGCCCCAGCTTGATTCTTAGCTCACTGTGTTTAAATATAAATGAACAATTAATTATTATTCTAATTTTTTATACGATACCTTGGTTTTCTTGATTAACTTTATATTTTTGATATAGGGGACAATTTCCTCTATAAGTAATCTTAATCAAAATCATATTAACTTAACTTAGGCAGCTACCAGAGTTGGGTTGACTGAGGTAAAAAAAATATTCATTCAATAATATTTTTTTCGTACTCGTATTCTCGTACGAATTTGCTTATCTGCGGGGGTCTCTGGTGGGCTCAGTTGTGTACTTGGTGGAGCTTCTCAACTGGCTTCCTCATTCGTTTCTCCGCTTATGGGAAGGATCCATTGTTGAAAAAAAAAATTTTCCATCCGATTCTACTGAAAATTTCAGTATAGATAGCTTTTTTCCCGAAGAAAAACCTCCATTCCTAACGTTTTTACGAGGGATTTAAAGTTTAAAAGATATTTCGGAAATTTAAGGTAAGTTTAAATCTACGGTGTGTCCGCATGGAAAATATTTTTGGCCTGAAATTTGGTATGTATATTCTAAAATCTATTGGGTACAAAAACGTCTTACAGAGTTTTGAAGTGTGCATAACAGAAAACAAGTTATATGCCCTTACTTGACCAGGTGTCAAAATTTTTTTTTTCCAATTTTGAAAAATTCACACCTGATAAAAAAAATTGTAAAAAAAGAAGAATCTAAATTGGAAATCTTTTTTTGGAACTTTATTAGAGGAGGGATAGATTAGATCTAAAACTTTTATTTAAAACACTTTTAAAATCTATTTGTCTGATTCGAGATACAGCTTATCGAAAATGGCCGTATTTTCCACGATATTTCAAATTTTCCAAAGTTTGAGAGGCTGTATCTCGAATCAAACAATTATGTTTTAAAAGTGTCTTAAATAAAAGTTTTAGACCCATCTCTCCTCTTAACAATGTCTAATTTTCAAAAACATGCAACACAGGAATTTTTTTAAGAATTTTTTTTCTCCGGAAGGGTATATATTTTTCAAAAATTTTTTTCAAAAAAAAATTTGAACTTCTATAATCAAACGCTATCCGTAATATTCCCAAATGTTCTCTGTTAATATTGTAGAAATTGGGGCTAAGAATCTACAGGGGAGTTTTTGGATCATTCTGACCACTATTTTACCACTTCTATTTAATCTATTTTTGAAATTTGACTCCCTATAACTAGTAAACCGTTAGAAACTCAGAAAAACGTCTGAAATTGAATGTTTTCAGCGGGAAAAAATGCATATATATTGTAAATTTCAGCTCAATCGGTCAAATAATAAAAAAAAAAATTCAGAATGGCAACCTCCCTTATCTTAGCTGATCCTAATTCACTTTTAGACATTCAAATGTACTTAGCACAAAATTTTTCCAATTTCCAAAGTATATATATTTATATATATTGACTTTGATTCCATGTACGCTATGTAATGTTTTAACTTTTTTTTTTACACAAAAGAATTAGCAATGTTAATGTCACTGATTTTCAAAAAGGGAAAATATTATATAAGAAAATAAAATACTGTTCCTGGTAGTAACTTTTACATTAAATTATGAATGAATGCATAAATTTTTTTTCTAAGAATTTCTTTTATTACTTATTTCCGGTATTTGGTATTGTTTGTAAAATTTATTGAACGAGTTCTACTTGAAGAAATAGATTTGATACAGTTATTAATTAAGAGGAGAATTCATGAGACGAAAAGGTTTTGATTCCACCTTTTCAAGACGAGCTGCGTGAGTGAAAGCACTCCAGATTTGCGACGCGTATTCCATAGAACAGGGAAGGACGATGCTCCAATACAGATCGAGCAGCAGGTGTGGTGTAAAAAAGTTCCGAAGGCTCTCCAGAACACCTAACCTCTTAGGAACTGAAATAGAAAAAGAGATAATGTGATCCTTCCAAGAAAGATCACAAGAAAAGGAAACACCAAAAATATTGAGGATAGGGAAGGTTATAGTTGAATGCTTTCGAAAAAGATATTATAGTTGTGTGGAAGATATTGCCGAGTAGATAGGTGAAGGATGGAGTTTTAAGGCATTAAAACCCATCATGTATTCTCCTGGCCCAAATGGAAATACGATAAAAAATGAGAGTTCAGTTACTCCAAGGCAACCCTCCAAGCATGAACTAACTGTAGGTTGTGTATAGCGCCTTTCAAGATGAAAGAAATAGTGAAGGGTGGAATCATCAGTAAAAGTGTGGATTCGTGAAGAAGTTATGGAAAGAAGATCAGTGATGCAAAATAAAAAAAGAGGTGAGAATAGAACAGAACCCTGAGGAACATCACTATTGATAGATTTAAAAGAAGAATGATGGTCGTCTAATACTTTTGATATGTCAAAAGCCACACCTAAAGATTTACCGAAATTCAGGATTGCAGAGGACCAAATATCAGAGATAAGAGAAAGATGATCACCAGGATTCCTTTCCAAAGACATACTGAAGAGCAGGGACGATATTAATATATATATATATATATATATATATATATATATATATATATATATATATATATATATATATATATATATATATATATATATATATATATATATATGAGTAAACTGCATAATTTCAATCATGGCTTGTATCTATGTTTTGTTACGTTTACCGAAAAGTGTATTATTTGCTATCGGCATAAATCCTTTCGAGAAACTGAGGTTTGAAAATTTTTTAGGTAAATTAATATTTACGTAACGAACTTGTATTAACCCAACGAAGTAGTAGGTAACATCTACTATACTTTCGAATATCAATAGCTTAGCTCGCTCGCTACCATATTGTTCTATAAAAGGGTATTAATCTTTGCACTATTCTAAACCGCTAATTCTGGAAAAATCACACGTGGTAATCCGCATAAACCTTTTCCAAGAGTGAATATCAAATTATGTAATTAAAAATAATATTCTCCTAATTACGTTATTCATTCATCTAATCATTTTCGTCAAACAGGGGAAGAATGTATTTTCCTCATAGCGAGAATAAAAGATTCAACCATATATTACGATTTATGTTGTTGAGATACCATCAAAATTGATTATGATAAAACAAAAAATCTATACAAACTATGTTGGCGTAACTTTAGAATGCCCACGGAGATTGAAAAAAGCAATGTGGAAAACATTTATATTTTAATTTTGCAGGAACTTAGGGCATCTTATACACGATGCTTTGTAAACTATATATATATATATATATATATATATATATATATATATATATATATATATATATATATATATATATATATATATATATATATATATATATATATATATATATATATATATATATATATATATATATATATATATATATATATATATATATATATATATATATATATATATATATATATATATATATATATATATATATATATATATATATATATATATATATATATATATATATATATATATATATATATATATAATATATATATATATATATATATATATATATATATATATATATATATAATATATATATATATATATATATATATATATATATATATATATATATATATATATATATATGATATATATAAAATAAAAAAAAAAAAAAAAATGTATTTTTTTTTTTAAAGAAAACGTGTTTTTCTTCCAAAAAAGCGTCCAAGTAAACGTCATTTTTTATAAAAAAAACTTGCTATTTTAGAACAATTTTCGTTATATATATATGTGATGTTCTAAATCAACCTTTTTTCCGATTTCTACCAGAAAAATATCGATAAATATCGATAGAGTATCGATATTTATATCGATACCCATTCAGTTTTACTATTGATCTTTATATATATATATATATATATATATATATATATATATATATATATATATATATATATATATATATATATATATATGAACCGACCGGGGCCCCGGGGCCGGCCCCAGCCCCGGCCAAAAATCAGGGAAAACCGGGGTTGCCGGCCGGGGTTAAAATGGCAAATTATACTTAAATTTTTTTTTTTTTTTTTAATTTTCAGCCGATTCTGCTGAAACTTTCAGTTATATAGATTTTTTACCGGTAAGAAAAGTCCATTTCTAGCGTTTTTCCGAGTCTATTACGGTTAAAAGTTTTTTTTTTTTTTATTATTTTTTTGTGGAAATTTTACCCTTTTTTAATTGAATGGTGGTGCCAAACCACTTTTTAGAATGAGCTGAAAATTGAAATATTTATTCATAATTACATGGGATACAAAAGTCTCTAAACGACCTTTGTTCCCAGAGTTATAGGAAAAATGCTATAAGCCAAAAACTTACCAACTATAGGAAAAAAAAATTTTTTGAACTAAACAAATCCACCTTTTCAGACAAAATTTAAAAAAAAAAAATACAACTATGACATTTCCTATTTTTTGTGTGTATAGAGGAGGGGTGGGGCTATAAATTCTTCTATGTACTTTACTCGATGACATTGGTTGGTTTTGAGATATAGCCTTCAAAATGGTCCATTTTTGGCCAAATTTCAAAAATTCTCAAAGTTTGAGAGGCTATATCTCGCCTCAAACAAAGAGCATTTAAATATGCATTAAATAAATATTGTTGCCCTGCCCTCTTCTAAACAATTTTCACAAATAAAAAAAATAGTAGGTAGCGTTTTCTATAAATAATTTTTTCCTCCAGAAGGGTACGATTTTTGCAAAAAAAATTTCAAGTGCTTATATAACTTTTTTCTAGACGTGATATCAAAAATCTATTCCCACCAATGCAAGAAATTGGGGCAAAGATATTCAGCTAAATTTTCAGCTCACGTGGACCAGTGGTTTGATCCAGTTATTCATTTTTTTCAACTTTGGGTCCAAATAAGTTTCAAACCGTTATAGACTCAAAAAAATTGCTCGAAATGAACTCAGAACTTCTTGAAAAAATTCACATACCTTGAAAATTTCAGCTCAATCAGTCAAATAATAAAAAAAAAAATTTCAAACAAAATATAAGAAAATTAAGTTTTTTTTTTTTTTTTTTTTTTTTTTTTTTTTTTTTTTTTTTTTTTTTTTTAATGTTCATCTTTGTGTTTTGATTTTAGATACTCCAAAAAGATTTGGTTGAAATTTTTTTACTTGTAGCACCCGGAGGTTCTCTTCTAATTTTCTGACTGCAGATGTTAACATTTAGCTATTTCGAGCCTATCCTGAAACATTGTAAAGTATTCAAATACTGCAGAAGCTGATCTTTTAGCCATATTGACTGAAAGTATAAACAAAATAATAATTTTTAAAAAATGCAGCTAAATGATACAAGTTTGATACATGGCGATAAAATAACAATGATATGTATAAATACAGGCTTAAATTGATAATTTTATATCTTACATTTTTTCAAACTTTACCTTAGGGTCTTACTTAAGTAAACCTGTTGAATCACTATTATGAATTAGAATATTTTTTTTTTTAATTTTTGTACTTTTTTTAAACTTTAACTATACAAAACTGTAATTTTTTGATTTTTTTTGGAGAAAATGCATATAGTCATTAATTTAAGTGAATGTTGGCTATTCTATTCCTTCCTTACAATTAAATAAACCTAATATCTAATTTTCTTAACCTTAAATTTCAGTGCTTTTGACCTCTTTACAAATTTTAGGAAACCCCAGCCAGAACCCCGGCCCCGGCCCTGGCCCAGGCCAAATTCCAACCCCGGTCGGTCCATATATATATATATATATATATATATATATATATATATATATATATATATATATATATATATATATATATATATATATATATATATATATATATATATATATATAAATAATATAGTAAAATTAATTTAAATAATAAAAAAAAAAAAATTCATGTGAAGCAACAAACGCAAAATAACATATACTCTTTTAGAATTAATTCAAGCAAAAGTAAATATATGCAAATTTGAACTTGAATATTGATATTTCAAAAGTGATTAAAATATGACTTTAGAATCATTAATTCTTGCAACTAGACTTCAATAAGCTGTATAGTTTTGGGAAGACCTCTCAGCTGCTTTTCCTTTCCCATGTGCCTCCAGCATTTGGAGGTTGTGGCGACAGGCCTAGCAAGCCGGCTATATAAAAAAGAAACTGCTCGAGTTACCAAGGCTACACCTCGGACGAGTGAAAATCTAAAATTGACAACATCGGTGTGAAAATGGAATACGGAGCCTGGAGGCGTAGCATCGGACAGGCATCAGCCTACCGGATTGGATGGTGATGATGATGATATATATATATATATATATATATATATATATATATATATATATATATATATATATATATATATATATATATATATATATATATATATATATATATTTAATTTCACATCTCACGTGCATTGCCCTATTCGAGGAGAGGAACTTTTCTAGGTAGTATATACCTAGAATCCCGAAGTGGGATCGAACCGGCGCCCTCAAGTACGTGAATCAATCACCCTACCGTTTGAGCCACGGTAGTAAAAGTGTGTAACTACATCGTTTCCAAATATTATACCTATTTAAAATACTGTACTATAACAGTATTTTAAATAGGTATAATTTTTTTTTTTTTACAGAACGCCACCATTGTTATACGTTATACACTGTGTCAGTGGGGGTAGCTAAAGAATCTTGTTTAAAGACTATTGGCTGAAAATTTAATCTTAAAATTAGACCCACGTTACTTTGAAAAATGATCGACCCAAGTAATAGTGCATTATTCCTGTCCACGATGATACATAAGCTTGATTCGCCGTTTTATTCAGAAAATAAAATAAAATACATAATACATTTCATTAGACAATTAATGGGAATATTAAAGATAATATTTTTTTTTGTAATGTTAATTAATATTAAATTAATATCAATTTCAATTTTAATTTTATTAAGTTATAATTATTATTATTATTATTATTACTATTAATGTTATTATTCTTTTTACTATTATTATTATTTATTATTATTATTATTATTTATTATTATTATTATTATTATTATTAATAATAATATTATTATTATTTATTATTATTATTATTGTTATTATTATTATTATTAATATTGCAAATTGAAATAAATATTGTTCGTCAGAAAAATTATTATTATTATCGGATGTTTATTTTCATCATTATCAGCTTCCGTTTTTCAATATTTATAATTATCATTATTATTGAAAGAATAATCTTACGAAAGACAAATATTATTATTGAAATAATTGAAAGCATTATTTAAATGATTCTTATAAATTGAAATGACAATGTTAAAATATTATTATTGAAATTGATACATCTCGCGATGTTCCGAATCTACATATATGATTGAAATATTATTGAAATAATTATTTTAGGAATTTTAATAGAATTAAAATGACTTTTTCCTATGTTGAAGAACTAGTTCTTAAGTTTTTCTAAGTTAACTGTGAAGTTAATCGTATGTGTATGAGCTGTTCTCACTCTGCATCTACTTTTATATTATGCTTTCGTATCTTAAAACTTTATGGTGTTTTAGGTGCTTTTGCCCCGAAAAACCTAAAGCATGAGCTAACTCTTTATTTAAATAATGTTTACCAATATTGTATCCTATTGCATATCCTGTATGCTGATTTAATCTGGCTATTGTTTTTCAATATTTAGAAATTCTATTACGAAATTGGAAATATGCAATATATTTATTAATTCGTTATAGAAATTCCTCTCTCACGGAACAATTTTAGTGAACTATCCCTCTGAAAGTACGAATCTTAATATCTAAATGAATGGGTAAAACTTTCAGAACCTAACCAAAAATTATTGAATACATGACTATATTCGAAGTAGAATATAAAAGCAATGTGTAATTCTAATAATCAAAATATGGAAAATTGAGAAAAAATAAATATATATATACCTATATATATAGTGTAATAAATTATCAAAATAACTAACATATTAAAATAAAAGTATTATCTGTTATTATCAAATAGGAAAAATATTGTAAATCAAAATCAAAATAAGTCTTACATTCTTGATAAAATTAGAATAACTATCAAAAATATTTAAATCGAGTTATTTAAAAGTGAGAATGGCTTAAAAATATCAAAAGAAATTTCTAAGATAAAAACAAAGTAATTCAATTGAAAGTTAAGTAAATTTTCTCAAGAATAAACATCACACCAAAGAAATTGAATCTATAACACCAAACTATTTCTAAATGATTGTTAAATCAATCAATTATACATGTAAATTAAAAAAAAAATTAGTCACATGATAAAATAAGCACATTAACTTTCTCATTCATCTTCAGGAACATCTGGTAATGATTTATCGACCTGTCGTTTTGGAAATTTCCTGTATTCAATTTCTGCGGTATTTATCTCGGAATTAGAGCTATCCATTGGAATATAGATTTCATCTATTCCTTGATTTCTTTTTACAACTGGATTTTTTATTCTAAAATTTTCTCTAAGTTGGCTACTGACTAATTGGAATGCATTATTATCTTTCAGACTCATTTTCTCTTTATTTTTAAAATTATTTGGAATTTACACACTTTCCCCAGAAGTTGCATATGTTATTATCGTATTAAAAACACATTTTAAATTCTAATATCTCTTAGTGATAAAAATAAGGATTATGACAATTATAATTATTCCAATCAATATTCAAAAACCAATAGAAAAATTAAAAACAGGTAATATGTCTAAGGTTTCTTTATGTGTGTCCAATGTATCGTTTATGCAATTCAAAGTGTGGTTCCATTTAATTAATGTAATTTTTTTTGCGTGAGCCGTTTTGTCCAATTCTGTTTTAATTAAGTTACCATTTATATTTTTGTCTAAATCTAAATTTCTTTTACCTTTTATGCTGAGTTTAAGAGTTGAATTAATGTATCTTGGATTGATAAATGCTTGATAATTAGCGCGTATTGCATATCGTGGCTTAATTATGTATATGTCTTTAATATTTCAGTTGGTTGTAGTGTTCCACAGCATAATATTTCCTTCTTTGGTTTTCCCACTGAAATAAACATATGTGACTGTATTTGATTCGTGACAGTTTTGCCATTCGTTATTTTGAGAAATCCTCATGTTCATGTATTATATTAAATGAACCGTTAGTATACAATATAATAGTGCAGTCTAGAATGTCAAAAACGAAAATATGGATTGGAACAATGAGTAAAATTACACGGTTTTGCATAGCTTAAATTTATCAATGTTCATAAAAGAGTAAAAGAATTTGTTTTTGTTTATAAAATAAACAACATTCTCTAGATAAAATGATACTCTAAAAACAGATTCATTATTTATATGTGAAGGAAATGGGATTAATTCAAATGTGTTATGTTTCTCCAATAGTTAATGGAATGACTGTCACTAGTGAATATTCGTGACCTTGATCTAAATAAGGCCATGTCAATCTAATAAAATTATAATAAGGGGAGGATCCAATCCTTAAAAAAAATTATTATTATTGAAAGGTATGAGCTGAGAATTTTTCAGTGCATATGCATTTCCCTAAAATTCTAGGTCGATTTCTGACGTTTTTCTACACAGTTTATTTATTTTTTTAACTTTGGACCCAAAATTAAAAAAAATGAATAGCGGGGTCAAACCACTGTTCCACATAAGATTAAAATTAACTGAAAAATCTTAACCCCAATTTCTTGCATTAGTGGGAACGGATTTTTGCAATCGCGTCTAGAAAAAATGATATTAGCACAAGATTTAAAAAAAAAATTAAAAATCTGCGAAAATCCTACCCTTCCGGAGAAAAAATTATTTAAAAAACCTACAAATTTTTTTATTTTTGGATATTGCTTAGAGGAGGGACAGGGACACAACTTTTATTTAGTACGTTTTTAAATGTTATTTGTTTGAAGCGAGATATTACCTCTCAAAACTTGGTGATTTTTGAAATTTGTTTTGGTACCACCATTCAATTGAAAAAAAAGTCAAATTTTCAAAAAACTTTTTACTCGTTATGGACTCAGAGATACGTTAGAAATTGGCATTTTTTAGCTGGAAGAAAGCTATGCAAACTGCAAATTAAATTGAATCAGTAAAAAACTAAAACAAAATTTTATGATTGGGTTGTTCCCATAACTAGAATTATATCAGTGAAGGTCTCGAACTGTAAATTCTTTTAAGCTTCTTTAATGAATGAATATGTATTAGTATTTTTATATATATATTATAGGGGGTATGAAAATAGTTGGCCTCAGATAAAATTAAATATGCATGTTGTTTCAATACATTTATGACTTGTGTGTATGTAGATACGATAGCAAGGTATTTATTTATTTCCAAATTATATTCTACTGTATTGATCACGTTTTATGCTAAATAATAATGAAATTTATCGATTTATTTTTAATTACTGTATTATTTATTGGTTTATATCTTATGCTGCCGATCGTATTTTTCCTTTATTACTACCTTAATTAATTTTTAACAATCAAATAATCATTCAATATTGTCTTTTCACTTCTTCATTTCTCTAATTTTTTCCTTGAAAGTATTTAATTTAGACCTACTGAAAATTATTTAAATATATTTTACTACTCTTTTTTCTAGCATCTCATTTTGCTGTTCAAGAGCTAGTTTATACTCTTTTAATCGTTCCATCTTTTATTTACTTTTTTTTGCTGGCATTCTTTCGATCCTTTATTAAGTAATGTTCAATTTCGTTTCACGATTTCGTGTCTTCTCTTCTTCTCAGGTGTGATATTTTCTTCTAAAGCTACCCTTTCCGTTTTACATGTATACCTATCTGATCTTCTTTGATTATTATTTGAACTGTCAATCATGAAATGTGGGCTAATATAAATTCCGAATGAATTCCTATTCACAGATTGGTTTAGCGTATTCTCAAATTAAAATTCATGATTCATCCCAAAACAAATATGCATTTACTTGTTGTGTCACTTTTAGACAAATATGTTTTAAGCTTTTGTCAACACCACTTTCAAGTATTCTTTGCTGCTTTCCTATTTCAAAAGATGGAGTCAAGTTCTTTTACTGTAAATATATATAATTTTTTTTATTTCACTTCTGGTGGGCAAAGGACAGAGGCCTACCAAGATTCCACCAGAGTTAGGAGAAAGACGGGAACCTGGTCAAATTAAAGACCGACGTGACCTGATACACAGAGTTTGAAGGTGTGTAAGTTAGGAAAATAGAAGAAGAGAGTGTTTTCCAGACTTTACCATTAGAGTACAGGTAGGACAGAGCATAGTGGTTAAGTCTTGGATCAGAGAGTTGGACAGAGAAAGGATGAGACTGTGTAGAAAGTCGAGTCTCACGAGCCCTTCTCAGTGAAGGAGGTATGCGACGAGAGGGTTCAGATGAGTAGTGTCCATTGTAATAGCGATAGTATAGCAGTGGCGGATCGTGGCTTCTGAAGGTGAGGAGGCATAACAATAGTCAATATATATATATATATATATATATATATATATATATATATATATATATATATATATATATATATATATATATATATATATATATATATATATATATATATATATATATATATATATATATATATATATATATATATATATATATATATATATATATATATATATATATATATATATATATATATATATATATATATATATATATATATATATATATATAATTATAATAAAAATATGAATGTATTCACCTTTTAATTACAAAAAAATACCAGTCCTTTATGGACTTTTATAATTTTAAACGCACTTCATTATTTTAAATTTAAATTTTAATTGTATATTTTTTAAGATTAATTGATTAGCAACATCTCACTCCACTACAATTTATGCCAGACTAAAAAATTAAAGATTTCGGGCAAAATGTGGCTTACGTATGCGCAATATGATCTTAAATAGTGCGGCAAATTTTAATATAGAAAAATAATTTTTCCACAGTTTATAGAGTATTTTTTTTTGGCTTTTCAATTTTAAGCCAAATAAAATACTTCATTCGAAAGACAGGAGTTCACCTTACAGAACTTATGAAAAAAAGTAAAATGAAATTCCATTAAAATTAAAAAGTTTGAATAAAACTAAAAAGGTAATCAAAAAAAAACCATTTTCCCCGTCTCTGAATAAATATAAGTAACATTTATTTTATATAAATAGCACAGTTACCATGGTAACGAGGAGGCTCCCAATATGTTTTTATGGTAACAGTGTCATGCATAAACCGTTAAATATATATATATATATATATATATATATATATATATATATATATATATATATATATATATATATATATATATATATATATATATATATATATATATATATATATATATATATATATATATATATAATATATATATATATATATATATATATATATATATATATATATATATATATATATATATATATATATATATATATATATATATATATATATATATATATATATATATATATATATATATATATATATATATATATATATATATATATATATATATATATATATATATATATATATATATATATATATATATATATATATATATATATATATAATATATATATATATATATATATATATATATATATATATATATATATATATATATATATATAATATATATATATATATATATATATATATATATATATATATATATATATATTATATATATATATATATATATATATATATATATATATATATATATATATATATATATATATATATATATATATATTATATATATATATATATATATATATATATATATATATATATATATATATATATATATATATATATATATATATATATATATATATATATATATATATATATATATATATATATATATATATATATATATATATATATATATATATATATATATATATATATATATATATATATATATATATATATATATATATATATATATATATATATATATATATATATATATATATATATATATATATATATATATATATATATATATATATATATATATATATATATATATATATATATATATATATATATATATATATATATAATATATATATATATATATATATATATATATATATATATATTATATATATATATATATATATATATATATATATATATATATATATATATATATATATATATATATATATATATATATATATATATATATATATATATATATATATATATATATATATATATATATATATATATATATATATATATATATATATATATATATATATATATATATATATATATATATATATATATATATATATATATATATATATATATATATATATATATATATATATATATATATATATATATATATATATATATATATATATATATATATATATATATATATATATATATATAAATAGTATATATATAATAAATTTATATTTTACACCTTGTATGAAAAAATTTTAAATTTCAAAATCTAATTTTTGAATTAAAATGTTAAATTTTTATTAAATACTAAAGGAGGCACTGCCTCCCCTGCCTCCCCCCAAAAGCCGCCACTGTAGTATAGAAAGAGGGACGCAACAGTACGACTGGTAGAAAGAGACTGGAGAGAATTAGTGAGAGCAGGAGAGTTGATAAGACGAAAAGCTCTAGACTACACCTTCTCAAGGAGAACTGTATGAGTGGAACCACTCCAGGTGTGGTGCAGAACAAAATAACATTCCAGTGACATCAAATTCAAGCAAAAACGTGCCAAGGAAGCTCACATCCACCCACAATATCATTTTCCAATAGCAGGCGAGACCCTTCAAAATGCTATATGGTGTTCTTCCTATGCTGACCACGAGCACGCCTTCGCTTAAATTCCAGAGTGCGAGCATAGACGTTAGGTAAATCCTTTGCTCGCCCCCTCGAACGGGTTTCGATTCGATCTGAAACCTCCCTCGCGTTCTCTGACTCTCCTTCCTCTCCCGACAAAGAAATTTCCCTCATAGTCTAATCCTGACTCCTGTCTTCCTACCCTCCTTTAACTCAGCCTCCGGCTCAGGCTTCGGCTCCGGCTCCGACCACTCAATTTCCTTAAACGATAAAAGATAAAATTCTCTCGGCTTCATCCCTCAATTTGTCAACTGTTGGATTGGCAAGAACTACCGCTTCCGGTTTCAACAACTTCCATGTCTGGCTGGTCCAGTTCTTCATACCGGGTGGACTCTTTTACACTTCGTAATCCAGGAGATATTTCGCTCCCACTCTCTTTAGCGAAGTCCACCTCCCTCTCCATGTCACACTCATCTAAAACTCTATACTGCTGCTCCGGTAATATTCTAGAGATATCCAGGTCTTCGTCAAACAACCCTTCATCCCAAATTTCTGTCTGAACAGCCACGTCTTTCATTGTATTCCGGCCAACCAATTGGTCTCGGCAAACTAAACATAAGCTTCCCAAGACTGAATCTGATGATGTATCACTTCTCACTATCAACTCTTGGAATAGTCTTTCCCAACATGAAACTCACAGCCTGACGACCTCTTGAACCAAACAAATCGTTAAACCCTTTAGATAACTATTCTACCACTCTCCTTAAATCTCGAAGATCTTTTCCATCACTATTATTAGGAAAGTCTACAGTTCTTCCAACATTGTCACTTATTAGACGATCACCCTAGCAAGCAACTTCCCTTGTAGTACGGTAACCACCCTATCTGTTAACCCTACCCTGGAACGGATAACTTCCCTCTTCTTGATCCTTTCCCAGGAAATGAAAACTACTCTGGTTTTTGTCCCTACTTGGGACACAGTAACCTCTCCTTTCTTCAACTCTATCAGAGACACAGTAGCCACCCTGGTATTGCAATCGCGGAAGATAGTAAATGCCTGAAAATTCCAACTCACTATCTAAGGAGTCTTCCGTTCCTCCACCGATGCCACAAGAACACTCCCATCACCCAAGCCCGATGATTGAGCAGCCTTCACCTTAAGGGCATAATAGTCCTTAGGTACCTGGGAGGCTGAATCCACGGCTTCAAATGTCGGTGATGCAACCTCTGCACCGAAGCATCCTCATTTCCCAATTCCACAATCTGATATGTGACACCATTCTCATTTAATTTTTGTACTCGATATGGGCCAGAGTACTTTGCTTTCAGTTTTCGAACAGCACTTTTATCATTTGACACCTTCTTACGCAAAACTAACTGACCCAAGCGAAAGGGGCAAAAGTTTGGATGCCCTTCAACCCACTTCTCTCTTTCTTGCAAAGTGGATGGGAGCAACAATTTCCTTTTCATGATTCTCTTCCAACAGTCGTGCTGAAGGAGTCTTCCCTGTCTGACTGTGAATTGTGGAATTGTAAGTGACGAGCGCCTTATTTAAAAAGGAGTCCCACTCTTCTCGTCGCTCTTCAACCAGACTCCGCAGGACCTCCCCCATCGTCCTATTGACTCCTTCAATAGCTCCATTGCTCGCTGGTCTGAGCGGACTGGTGAAAACATAGGAAAATATTATAACGCTCGAGTAAGCTCTCAAATTCACCGAGCTCGAAAACTCTGGTCCATTATCAGTTAAAATCTTCTCAGTTAACCGCAACAAAGATGGAAGAATGTCACGCTTCACTACGGCATCTATGGTTTGCGATCTCTTGTCACGAATGGGGCGTGCCAACACTCACTTACTATAATGGTTTAAGTTCTGGGGATACTATGCATAAATCGGCGCCATAAGGTTGCATCGGGGCCGGCCGATTCCGGAAACGCATCACCAAACAACGTCTCCAAACTCACACACAATATTTTGCCACCTGTTTATAACACTTGCCATAAACCCGCTGAACATCAATCTTCAGGTGTGCCCGCAGTTCTACCAGCCATTGGTTGGGGTCATTCCCCTCTTTGTCCCTTGCATATCCCTCGAATTCGCTCAGAAAACTATCAAAACTCTGCACTCCTCTTACTTCAAATGGTAATAGCTTCACACTCTTAGCCAATCGGGTATATTCCTGAGATGGCGCTAGCAATCCGTGGCCAGTGAGTCATCAATGCTCATCATCAAGTCTCTCCAAGCCTGATCTCAGTCATTCATGAACCATCATTGCTCAAATGTGGAAAAGAAAGTTTCACACGATGGTACCTATTACTTTTCTCTCCTTACCGCTGCTGAAAAAGTCATCCCGGTGTTAACGCCTCGACGGCAGCTCCCTCCGCTCAGTCTCACGTTTAAACTCAACCTTGGAGGTATGGCGACGCGGTCCATCCTCAAGTCTCACATTTCCATGCGCAGATGGTTCCCCAATATCCAAAAACAATTGCTGGATCTCCCCCACAAATTCATGCACGTCACCTTTTGCTTCACCTGAGTTATAAAGTGTCCGAAAATCTCGCAACGCTCGCAGAATTAATTCAAGGCCATCTCGTTTAGGAACCGTCTCTGGGACGTCCCCACTGAATCCAGCAACCGGCCCGTCCGATAACATTTCTCAGAAGAATCCAGAAAGAGGCAATCCGCAACTCTAAACCATAACCCTTTACCAACACAGGCGATCCCGCTGGGAATGCCAAAAGAATTTTTCTGTCTTGAATTCGACTAGCTCTTACAGCTACGACCGAAGGGACGGAGGGGTTCTATTTCCCCAGATAGCCTTCAGCAATGATGTTTATGATTAGGTTCTTCCAGTATTATACTGAGGACGTCTGTGTTGGACTTCAGCGATAATTGCATTCTTTCCCGCATAACTCTTCCAAGGTCTCTCTGAAACTCCCTAATAAACTTTACAAAAAGTAGAAAGGACAAAGCGAAGTAGAAAAAAGGGAGGAAGCGTCATTCTAGGAAAAAAGAAGAGAAAACAGGAGAAGGAAAAATCCTGACACTAACTTTATCCAGGATAAAGTTAATGGTAATGGTAGACGAAGGTTGTCGGAGAAAAAAAAGAAACACTAAACTCAAAAGAGTGGACAGTAGCAAGGCAACAATTCAACAGGTCAGTAAAAGGCTCACTAAATGGTATATTTACTACAATCTTTGCAAATTTCAAAGTATTGACAATGAACACAAATAACAATATTGCAACTCTCGAAACAAAATAAGAAAATAGTTTAAAATGTAATAGCATGGAAATGCCAAACCCCGAACGTACAACGAGTCCCTCCTCCCGATCACCTCCTATCCTCTTATGAAACTTTCCGCTGTCTGAATAATCTCCGTTATTTAACGGCTCCAGAAACACAGATTACAAGATGCTTTTAATTAGAAAAATGAGTCCCCCCCAAAAAAAACGCGAGGTTCCACTAATGATTGAAGTTCCAATAAAGATTACCGCCTACAAAATTTAATGAAAACCCCCAATTTGATAACCCTTCTTACTATCATCCCCATCTCTTTCCCACAACTCCAAAACGAATTCTAAAGCTCATACCTACAGAGGTGGCAACTTGAAATTCAAGAAAATTATCGTCTTCTTCGCCCTCCTAATATTATCCTAGAAACACTTAATACATTCCAATGAGGTCCAAAACACCTAGGTCTAACGGCCAATGATATTCGCTCAAATAGTCCCCTGAAATCGTGGGCAATAAAAGGGAGCATTATATTTTAAAATAAGAAACTAAATACAACTAAAATTCAGTAGAGGTCAATTCGCCTACAATATATATATATATATATATATATATATATATATATATATATATATATATATATATATATATAGGGTTGGCCGAGCTCCGGAATTTTCCGCACCGCACCGCACCGCACCGCACCATGTCGTCGAGCACCGCACCGCACCAACTGTCGTTTGTTGCGCACCACACCGCACCGCACCGGAAGAAAAATGCGGTGCTCCGCACCGCACCGCACCAGAAAAATTCTAATCTAAGCGCACCACACCGCACCGGAATCAGCGCACCACGCACCGCACCGCACCGACATATACAATTGAAGCATATATATATATATATATATATATATATATATATATATATATATATATATATATATATATATATATATATATATATATATATATATATATATATATATATATATATATACTCTCATCCTTTTGGCGTCCACCTCTCCGACCCCAAACTTAACCGCTATGCTCAATCTTACATGTACTCTACTGGTAAAGTCTGGAACACAATTCCATCATCTATTTTTACAAGTTCATATGACTAACACATCTTTAAACTCTGTGTATCGGGACATGTCGGCCTTTTAAATTGACCCTATTTCTGGATTGCTTCTTAGCTCTGGTAGTAACTTGGTAGGCCTTTGCCCATCAGAGGTAAATATATATATATATATATATATATATATATATATATATATATATATATATATATATATATATATATATATATATATATATATATATATATATATATATATATATATATATAGTCAACAACAATTATTAAAGCTTTGGATAGTGATACTGGAGTAGTCAACCTCTTGTCTTTCTCGCAGAGAGCAAAGAAAATATGGAGATTTTCAATGTCATGTTCCTACTAGACACAACGTTCAATGCAATTCTGACATTTAGATTCAAACCTTCGTCTGTCTTTAATATTCTCGCTATGTCTTTTTCTCGTAAGTCGTAATCTTTCATGGAAGGATCACACTTTACTTCTCTTTCAATGATGATGCTCTGGAAAAGATGGAGTCTAGGTCTTTTCGTCTTATCAGGTCTTTCGTTCACCCTAATTCTCTCTAGTCTCTTTCTGCACGTCAAATTTCTGAGTTACTTTCCATAATATATATATATATATATATATATATATATATATATATATATATATATATATATATATATATATATATATATATATATATATATATATATATATATATATATATATATATATATGGAGATTTTCGATGTCATCTTTCTACTCGACACAACGTTCAATGCATTTCTGAAATTGAAATATGCTACCTCGCAAAATTATCGTACCACTGAACATAAGGAACATAATAGCTTGAAAGAATACAGGATATAGATCACGATATGTTTAGTATTGTTCATAAATGTCGAGAGTTACAACATACACAGATAGTATGCAAAGGGATATGGGAACGGTCTCTTCAAAAACTATACATGGAGACAGAGGTTTAATGCGCAAAACGTGAATGAACCTGTAGGTATATGGTTTGTTTATTGGATGTGTTGATGGTTCTCCATTACCATATATCACCACCTCTCAGCGTTAATGATGGATTAGGATCATCATTCCATGCTGGATATAATGTTCCGTCTATTATACTAATGGATTGCGTTCCATAGGTCGACTAAGGTTGGTCTGCCGAAGTTCATTCAGCGTCATTGGTAGTGGGTTGAGCTGTCGTAGTGCTCATTCCAACATTTTCCACACATGCTCGATGGGATTTAGGTCCAAATTTATGAAGACCTTCGGAACTTGTCGATTTGAATCTTCACTACTGTAGGTACTCGTGAGCACACCTGGATGCCAAGTATTTTCTTTCATAAGGATGAACCCCGAATCGATGTATGGCGTATAAGGTATTTTATAAGGTTCAAGGATTTTTGTAATTTATTGTTCGACGGTCAGGGACCCTTCACGAAGGATGCAGAGGTTTGTACGGGCGGTTAGAGAAATATCTCCCCACACTATGACCAACCCACCACCATATGGCACCTAACCTTTAATTTTACACGCTGGGTATTTTCCGTTGGGCTGCTGATACACCCTTTGACGTTAGTCGGAACTATGGAGATTGAATCTGGACTCGTCTTTAAATAGGACACGTCCCCACTGGCGAAATGGCCAATGGACAAAGGATATCGTTGTACGATGATCTTTCGTGAGAAATGGCCCTCTTCCAGACCTTTGTGGCCGAAACCCGTTTATGCGAAGCCATCTGAGAACCGTATCAGCACTTATACGTTTTCCATGTACTGCGCCAACTGTTTCTGGAGGTTTCTTGCTGCTATGAAGATGCTCCCGCACTGTGAGTAGCCTTATAAATCGGCCTTCACGAGGTATTGTCGAGCTTGGTCTGCCTTGCCCCTGTCGTCTACGGTATTCGTTGGTCTCCTAGCACCGATGTACGACTCTTCTGATACTTGTATGTTCAACGTTGAACCTACGTCCAAGGTAACTATGGCTGTGGCCCTCTGTTGCAATGTCACTATTTGCACACATTAATCACGTGACAAATGACGGGACGGGTAGATCTTCTGATTATTTCCACTACCGTAAACGATTAAACTACCGCTCCGCAACAGTGATATATTAAGGTTAACAACTACAACCAATCACAATTGGAGTTCGTTTGTTTCTCAATTCATACATTTCTATGGCAATTGGCATCTTATTATAACACCGTCTTCCTATCGCTGTAACTTAAGAGTAAACGTATGTACGGGATACCTGTTCACATGCACGTAACGTAAAAAATTGTATGAAGCTCCTATATTTAGAACCTTCTCGAATTATTTCAGCCGTAGTGTGACAATTTTGAGGGGGTAAAATATATATATATATATATATATATATATATATATATATATATATATATATATATATATATATATATATATATATATATATATATATATATATATATATATATATATATATATGGGTTGGAGTATCGTTTTTAGAAGAGTAACGGATGAACTTTTACTGGATAAGATTCGATGTAGGAGCAACTACCGATATAAAAAAAAATTAATTCCGGTTCAAGATGCTAATATTTCAAAAAACAAATATTTTAATTACTTTGTTTCAAAGACGAATGAATGATGAATATTCATGAAGATGATGAATATTTTTATTTTTTTTGTAATTCTGAATTAAACAAGTTTAGCTATATTAAGTAAAAAAACTGAAAATAAATAAATAAATTTTAAAAGTAGTGAAGCTGGATTTCTTAATTAAACTGTTAACTGTTTTAAACCTAATGAAAATTTTTGGCAAAGAAGGTATGTTCACGAGGTAGATAGGACTATGAACAACATTTCAATTCTTAGAAACAAATTTAAACAATATATTCTAAACTTGTGCACAGAAGAAAGTACTTGGGTGATAAATCATTTATAGCAACACGTTCAATCTTACAGAAGGGCAATTAAGTGGCATTCGTAATGATGGTGCTATGAAACCAAATTATATATAAGAGCATCTTGACGAACTCTGGATATATATAAAATAACTGAGTTTTCTCAAGTTTTAAGGAGCTCTGTTGATTCTTTTTGCAGTACCATTTTTTTTATATAATACCTATTGTCCTTTATTTAATTAAAATATGATCTTTGGTAAGCTCAAAGAATTACTTTAAAAAAAAAAAAAAAAAAAGTTCAAAGACACTATTTTATCCTAAGGAAATGTGACGTTTAAATGTGGCAATTATTTCATTCTTAAAGGGTAAATAAACTAGGGTATATAGTATCCAGCATCATTTAGAAATAAATGTATTAATCTTTTAAACCACCTAACTAAAATGAATGATAATTTGTGCCAAAGTTCGTATTTTAAAGAAATTAATTCATTAGTGATTGTCTTTTGTTCTTTGAAATCATTGATTTTAGATAAATTTATAAAGATTTTTTAAATATTTCTTTTTCCGATTGTTGTTATGTTGACATTGGAGAAAAATTGGATTTAAAACGAAAAATGTTTTTACAATACCTTTATTACTAGAAGCAAATCCTACACTGCATATACAAAAAATACATTAAAAGTAAAAAAATAAAAAAATTTAATATACACAAATTGAAGCTCAATTTTAAATCATAGGAACATGAGAAAGTTTATTATAGTTCACAGGAATATAATGTTAATACTGGCTGTAATATATATATATATATATATATATATATATATATATATATATATATATATATATATATATATATATATATATATATATATATATATATATATATATATATATATATATATATATATATATATATATATATATATATATATATATTATAAATGCCCAATAGCTTCCAAATTTCTGTTTACAAATATTATTTTTTCTACATTTTTGGAGCTAAGTCTTGTTCTTCTGTCAGATATTAGATCCCCTGCTTTTGAAAACATTCTTTCGCTTTCTACAGATGTTGCCGGAATGGCTAAAAATGTTTTAGCCACATCACTAAGAATCGGAAATAAATTTGTGTTTTTTTTCCAAAACTCCAGCGGGTTAGAATGAAGATCCATTTCGGTCTTTTCTTTATACTTAAAGCTGTTGTATAATTCTAACTCACTGTTTAAAGCCGAAATTTTGGTCATTTCTTCTTCATCACTGCTGCTGTGGCTAACCATTAGGCTTTTAAAAGTTTCAGCTGAGGTCTTAAATATTCTTTCACTGTCTCTTCTTTTTTTTAAGGATTGCTCTTCTTCTGGAAAAGGCTTTTCTTTGCAAACAGATGTGTAAAACGATGATATCCCTTCATAGATTAATTCTTTATCATTTTCTGAAAAAATCTTTTTCTTAAATCTAGGATCTAAATAGGTAGCTATTAAACAATTAACATTGCGACAGTAGGGAATTAGGCGTTGGTTTACTTCTTGTTGAATTTGATTTTTTTCAGCTACCAACCTCTCATCAACTTGTACTTTGCTCATCTGAGAACTAATTGCAAAAACTGATGGAAAAATGATTGATGAAGTAGGGTACTTGCTACCAGATAAAATTAAAGAAGCCTCTTTGAACTGGCTGCAAAAGTGTACAGAGATCTTGAAGCATTTCTTTTTCTTCTTGTGTTATCGCCAATACAGGCGTTTTCAACTTTAAGGCTGCAATTTCAAGAGGTTCTTTTTGTTTAATTACCTCCTCAATCATAGGAAAAGAGCTGTTCCAACGAGTTCTACAATCTCTTGGAATCTTATTGGGATCAATGTTAGTTTTCATTTCTGTTTTATATATGGACTTATATTCATTCCATAATTTCGGTGATCTTTTAAAGATAGAAGCAATAGCTCTTATTTTTTCCATTAAATTGAGTACTGGAGATTCATGACTTGATTTCTGGAATATTATTGGTTCTAAGCACAAATTTATAGTATGTGCTATACAAGAAATTCTTTCTAGGTTCATTTTTTGGCAAGCCTTTACAACATTAGTCCCACTATCTGTAACCGCAAATGATGGAAGTTTAAGGTTCATAGAATTTATACAGCTATAAACAGAAAAAAAACTATTTTCACCCGTATATGCTTCATTAAATGGCAAACATCTTATGCAGTACGATTGTAAATTCCACTGAGCATTTACAAAATGACCAGTAATAGCTAAAAACTGATTTTGGTTCTTCGTACATGTCCAAATATCAAATGTTACGCTATATGATGCACATTTTCCAATGTCTTCTTTAATAGTTTGAAACATTTCGTCGTATAAAGCTGACAACTTAGATGTTGCAAGAACTTTGCGAGTTGGTGGCTCGTAATCGGGATTCAGTAAGTTCAAAAGCTCCCTTTAAATAAATAGAGATAAAATAATTGTTATTGAGAATGCTGATTTACAATAAATAAACATAGTTTTGTTGTATATATATATATATATATATATATATATATATATATATATATATATATATATATATATATATATATATATATATATATATATATATATATATATATATATATATATATATATATAATATATATATATATATATATATATATATATATATATATAATATATATAATATAATATAAATAATAAATAAATATATATTATATATATATATATATATATATATATATATATATATATATATATATATATATATATATATATATATATATATATATATATATATATATATATATATATATATATTAGATGAGCTCATCTTCAGAATTTATTAAAATTAATTTATTTTATTTTCTTTTACTGTAAATGTATTTTATTTTAATTGATTTAATAATTTGAATATTACTTTAAATATTATTTGAAAACTACTTTTTAATTAGCGACTATGATTCTCAGAGTCATTTTTCGGTTTAGTGAATTTTGAAACAAGCCGGATGGAACCAATATAGAATATACACGTTAATAAGATAATTATAATAAGTTTGGTACTTGTTTTTGTGCTTTAATATCTAAGTGGTTTAATAATTAAAATATCTGATATATAATATTTTTCTGATATATTAAAAAAAGTTGTTAAATATTTATCAGCGAAACTTTGTGATAACATTATAATTCTTATGTGCCAAATGATTATAACGGAAGACTAAATCGTGATCTAGTTCACTTCAAGATAAAACAAAAAAAGACCGTACAAATCCATCATATATATATATATATATATATATATATATATATATATATATATATATATATATATATATATATATATATATATATATATATATATATATATATATATATATATATATATATATATATATATATATATATATATATATATATATATATATATATATATATATATATATATATATATATATATATATATATATATATATATATATATATATATATATCCTACCTGAAAGCCGGCGATTCCACTGATCTAAAAGGTAGTAAGTCAGCAGCTATCCATTTGGTTAATGCCTTATCAATTTCCTCGCGACTTTTTTCAGGCAGTTGTTCTGTACTTCTCTTTTTTCTTTTTAAAGACTGCTTAGATTGCAAAAAATTTTCAATCGAAGGGGGACCTTTTCCTTTTTTAGATTCAATATTCTTAAAAATATCAGGATGGCATCTAGACAGGTGTCTCCGCATATTAAATGGCTTTGGTAATAACTTTAGTTGGCAAATTTTGCACTTCTTTTTACCCGCAGAAATGTTTTGTTCAAAGCATGAATCAAGATCCTTAAATTTTATGGTAAATGAAAGACTTCTTGATTGTCCAGTTTCTATTTGTGGATTTGTTTTTGCAGATACAGATTGAATCACTTCGAAATCATCAGACGTCTCACTTGGTATATCAGTATATGTGCTCATAATGCTTAAAAAATAATGGTACAGAAAAATTTATAGAAATATTAATTAAGCTGAAATAAAATATATATATATATATATATATATATATATATATATATATAT
Source organism: Armadillidium nasatum (assembly GCA_009176605.1). NCBI lineage: Eukaryota > Metazoa > Arthropoda > Malacostraca > Isopoda > Armadillidiidae > Armadillidium > Armadillidium nasatum. The sequence continues at coordinate 28,580 of SEYY01004039.1, forward strand.
ATATATATATATATATATATATATATATATATATATATATATATATATATATATATATATATATATATATATATATGCAAAGTGTAATTCAAAGAGATATCTCATGTGTTATTACTTTATATGCACGTAAAACACACACAGCTGAAATAAAATGTGAAATTTTTATACGAGAAGGTCCCTTCAGATGGAACAAGGGAGGATGGGCAGAACCTTCCGATACGTATATAAATTCAAGAAACAACTGGCGGAAAAAGGCCGCTCCGCCACTTTTAAAGGGGAAAAAAATGCCAAGTACCCACCTTTGACGTGCCAGATTGAATAATTATAATTAATCAAATCGAATTTTAATTAATTAGAGATTAATATGAAAAAAAAACTACTTAAGAAAACAAACCAAATGATGTGAAGAAAATGGTGTGAAAATACATAGAAACACCGTTATTTGTTTTACAAATTTTCACTTTTAGTGAAAAGTTATTTATCAATGTTTTGGAAACAAAAATGACGGGAAGCTATGTGGCAAAAATATTACGTAATATTAATTAAAGATTGCATAACATTACGTAATGTTAATTAAAAAATTACATAATTTAATTAATTAATTAACTAATTAAAAAAATTAATAGGTAAGTATAATAAGTTGTTCTATGCTATACAAAGAGTCAACTGTACAAATTTTACCAAAATCGGATCTGCAGATACAGAGATATAGAACATAAGCCAAAAAATATATTTAATTGAATTATTAATTAATTAATTGAAATTTTGCAAAATTAAAAATAATAAGGTGATGTCGGTCATACAGAAAATCTACAGTACAACTTTCGTGATATTCAGAACAGAACATTTAAAGAAATTGAAGCATTTTAAAAATGTAAGCCAATGGAATTAATTAAGCTAATTATTAATTACTAATTGAAGGATCAGGTTTAAAATACAGACTTGGGATTTGTTCAAAGACTCAAGAACCTGAGAAAACATGAAATAGGATGGTGGGAAAATTCTAAAGTTGAATAATTTGTCCTTAAAAACAAATAGGTAAATTTGGTAGGCTAATCAAGGGTGCATATATATATATATATATATATATATATATATATATATATATATATATATATATATATATATATATA
>SEYY01004040.1:0-25000 GCA_009176605.1 Armadillidium nasatum
CTCACGCTCTTTCCTGACACCATTTTGATGGGTTTAACCCATTGAAATTGGGCTCAAAGCTGAGAAAGGGGCCTGTAAACCCTAAAAAATGGTATCAGGAAGTTACCTTAGTTTGCAAAATCACTGCGTTCACCTCAATTTCTTTCCTGACCATTTTTTTGATGTTCAGTCCGACTGAAATTGGTTTGAATTTGGGGTCAGGGGTCAGGGGGTCCGTGAACAGACAGAGAAAAGGTCAGGAAGGTTTCTGCGAATGCAGAATTGCACGCAAATGCAGTAAAGACCGTTAGGGACAGGTTGCCTGATTTTTACCGAAAAAACCTGGCACTCCAAGCGAATATATATATATATATATATATATATATAATATATATATATATATATATATATTATATATATATATATATATATATAATATATATATATATATAATAATAATAATATAATGATAATAATAATAATAATAATAATAAATAATAATATAATAATAATAATAATAATATAATAATAATAATAATAATAATAATAATAATAATAATAATAATAATAATAATAATAATAATAATAATAACGTTCCTTCAACTTTAATTTACTTACCCTTTAAAAACGACACTGAATAATTTCCAAGGCCATTTTTTGGGGGGATGTGCCTTATCTCTTTTTCCTTTTTCATCACAAAATTCTTACGTAATTCTAAAATAGTTTGTTCCTTATTATCTTCCTTAATTCACGCTTGCTTTAAAATTGTCCTCTGAAATGGCGAGTCTCTCAATTAAGTCATATTACAGCGGAACGGAACGGTCACTTCCATTTAACAGATTAAAATGTAGCAAAACTAATTTTTCCCCATATCACTGATCAAATAAGCTTGTTTCAGAAATCTTAAAACTCAATTTTTCTTCCTATATTTACTTCTCTCTCTCTCTCTCTTTCTCTCTCTCTCTCTCTCTCTCTCTCTCTCTCTCTCTTCTCTCCATCTCTCTCTATCTATATATATATATATATATATATATATATATATATATATATATATATATATATTATATATATATATATATATATATATATATATATATATATATATATATATATATATATATATATATATTATTGAGAATTGTAATATTTTGGGCAATTATAGTACCGTATTATTCATTCAGAATAAAAAAAAAAATGTTCCAGCAATTATTTGTCCCATTTTCAATTACTTATGAAAGGGAACATAAACCTGTTACAAACTGTTACAAAAGATACTAAAATGAGAAATTGTAAAGAACAATAAATAAATTAGAGTTCAAAGTAACTGTTCGAGAAACCAATCTGCAACTCTAGAGATAATAGTATGTGTTGTTTTTCTGAGACAATCTAGATGTTGTTTACGAGGGCAGCACCATCATAAAGCGAGTGATCAACTCTTTTCTTGTATTTTCCTTTTCTTTATATACTTGGCTTTTTATTCATCACTACAAACCAAAATCTCAGGAAGTTGGGTCTTGGAACAGAGAAAATTCATCATTTAGGGAAGGTTCGAATTGAATACTGTACTATCTGAAGGAGATCTGTAATGTTGAAAGGAACATACCAATCCAGGTAGTTAAAGAAAAACATTCCAAAAGCAGTGGATGTTCATTTTGCAAAAATTATGAGTTAAATTACCTTGTATGACGATTTAAAAAAAAAAAAATCCTTGTCAAATTGTTATCAATCAAGCGGAGCTACATATTTATCCAAAACTGGTTTAGGAATTTTATTTTTTCAGAATTGGTATGCAGATTTTCGTCGTACGACCAATGATAAATGTGACAGTTGTTTATGTAGTCCTGAGTGCATAAGTATGAAAGAAATTATTCGACGATTAACATTTACGCCTCAACTTACACCCCAATTGACTTTCATCTCCTGATATGCGCAGTATTCCAATACGATGCTTTTAAATCTTAATTTTAAATACTTTTTTTGCATTTGAAAATGTATTTTAAAAACATTCTTATAAACGTATTTGAAATATTTAAGAAAAGTATTTTAAATACATTAGATTTAAAGCATCTCACTTAAATTTATCAATAAAACTTTCGTAAAACTGTTACCTTGTGTCTTACTCGAACTGTCAGTTTACACCGAATCTCGAACTAGAATGAACACGTTGCCTTCCAAGAAAGCATAAACGTTCAACGACTCTCTCACACAAAAGAGAGAGACAGAAAAAAAATCATTTTGTTCGGTATATCCCTATTTTATTGTTGTTAATTATTTAACTTTATATGTTATTAATCATGCCATGGAGACACCCGAAAATGATTCAGATGTACAAGCGGTGCAGCCATTATTAAATGAGAAATATTTTGAAATTAAAAGAAAAGCAAAGTTGAAAATAGATAGTGTTTGCACTCTGTCTTGTCATGGATTATTATCAGCAGCAGCAACGAATGACACTTTCAATTTAAAAAATAAATCAACTATTTATATATATATATATATATATATATATATATATATATATATATATATATATATATATATATATATATATATATATATATATATATATATATATATATATATATATATATATATATATATATATATATATATATATATATATATATATATATATATATATATATATATATATATATATATATATATATATATATATATATATATATATATATATATATATATATATATATATATATATATATATATATATATATATATATATATATATAGTCAAACATGCTCCAATTCACGGCGTTTAAAGTGTGGAAGTCAAAGGAAGATGGAAAAAAAGATAAAGAAATTGAGTTTCAGACTTTATCAGAAGAGTACATTTAAGATTGAGCATAGCTGGTAAGTTTAATGTCGGAGAGTTCGACAAAGAAAGGGTGTGACTATGAAGAAAGGTGTGCCGTACGAGTCCTTTTCATTAGATTAGGTATGCGACTAGAGGGCTCATTAGAGCAGTGTCTGCAGTAATTTCGGTTGTATAGAGTGTGACGAAACAATTCAATACACAGAAAGAGACTGGAGAGATTTAGTGAGTGCAAAATAATCAACAAGACGAAAAGCCCTAGACTCCATCTTTTCAAGAAGAGTTGTTCTAGTGAAACCACCCTTGACGTTTGAAGCATCCCCCAAAAATGGACATTAAATTGGGGCGACGTGAGGAAATTTCAAAGGTACCTCAGAACACCCAACCTCTTAGAAGCTTCTTTAGAAAGAGAAATAACTTGATTAATCCAAAAAAGATCCCGAGAAAATGAAACACCAAAATTGTTTCATAAAGATGTCGGTTTGAGCAGTGTTTTGAAATATGTCATAGTTGTGAAGAATACTATTTCGAGTAGAAGGATGGAGGAACTGAATTTTGAAGCATTAAAAAACAATCATGTTTTCCCTTCCTCAATAAGGAATTTAAGAAAGATGGGAGGTTAGCTGCTCCAGGGCCACCCTCCTTGCAAAAATTAATTGCAGTTGTTTGGGGCGGACTTCAAATTAAAGGAGTATTGGAAAGTAGAGTCATCGGCATAGCAGTGGATTTATGATAAAGTAATTGAGAGACTGCCGATTATGAAAGCTGATTAAGAATTGGAGATAAAACAGATCACCGAAGGACAACAGTGTATACCAGCTGCTTTAGAACGATCGAAAAGGAAATCAGACGGACGGCCACATAGACATGGATAGATAACGAAAGATTAGAAATAAAAACTTTGTTCCAGGTTCAACTGAAAGCTTTTGATATGTCTAGTGCCACAGCAAAGCTTCACCGAAATGCTATATAGCAGAGGAAGAAGGATCAAGAAGAAGAAAAATACCACCACAAGAATGTTCCTTACCAAATACGGCATTCCTTCATATCTCACTTTTCAACGTCCATATTCTTTTTTCACATTTCCATTACAAATTCAAAATAACATGCCTAACATCATCATTAAAAAACAATTTACAAAATGGCTAAACATGAGTCTGTCTCGGAGATTCTTGGAGAAACAGCATCAAAGCAATGCTCCTCGTCGACCCCTCACTTCATCATTACTATGAGTTTGCGGACTTCCGTTATAGGGTTGGTGCTTACCATGATAAACGATCTTAAATAATTTTTGAACAGATTTGTTAAACACCACCTCTCTTCTTCAAAACCTTGCCTCTTGTTCTTAACTGAAATTCAGTGCTTGAGCTTCCCTAAAACAACCCAGTCTCTGTTCCACTAAACTGTCTTTATCATTAATTTTAGGCTAAAGGCAGTGGTTGTGGGCATTTAGCTAACGTTATTTTTTGTTCTCGTATCTCAAATTTAGAGCCTTCCGAATTTTTCACCTTGTAGCATAAGCTTTCTAACCAATCTCTGATTAAATTCATCTGTTCTGTTTTTCAATTGTTCTCCTAACTCTAAGCTCTACTGATAGTATTAAATTCTTCGAATATCAAAACTCTAAAATAGAGTTTTTTTTTTCACTTTTCCTCATTTCTTTGAAATCATCAATTTTGGTGATTTCTATGTTCATCACCGCCAAAAGCTTTCTTATAGTTCAGATATAGTCAGTGAATTTGCTATAACTCTCTACTCTTATCCTTGGTCGCCTTGGAGATGAACTTATCATTCTAGACCTTTTTAACTTTTAAATCTTATCCTTATACTATTAAACTCTTTCTATAACTGGGTTTCATCGATCATCCTCTTTATTTCTGTATCCTCTTCTGTCTCTTCAAGTCTTTCACTTAGAAGATCCCTACCTACTGCGAGGAAACGTTGTTGGTATTTCGATGAAGCGAACTGGTCAGACTCACGGTTGTGTATCCTAAGTTTTTGTAGGAATAATTACCGCTCCGGCGGGAGAGATCCCCTCGGAGTGCACAGAACGCATAAACAAGGTGGCCCACTTTGGTGTGGAGGCGTGCATTCCATATTATTTCGTTTAATTAAACTAAATCTAACAAACCTTGTTTTAACGTTTCTTACTCTCGTACTATTAGCAGAAAAGATACTGCTTACAGGATTTTCCAGCATGTTTAAACCCTAGAAATATTTAATCATATTTTTCATCCATGAATCGTGCAAAATCTTTTCTCCATAACACTTATTTATGGGAGGGCCCAATTTTTTGAAATTATTTTTATTTTTTGACCGATTGAGCTGAAATTTTCAGCATAGATAGCTTTTTTCCCTACAAAAATAGTCAATTTCCAACGTTTTTACGAGAAAATTAATCGTTTAGAAGTTATTTCGGGTACGATGTGCAAAAAAAAAAAAAAAAAAAAAAAAAAAAGAATAGCGGGGTCAAATCACTGGACCACATGAGCTGAAAATTGAACTGAACAATCTTAGCCCCAATTTCTCGATTTTGTAGGAAACGATTTTTGATATCACGTCTAGAAAAAAAGTTATAAGCCGTCAATTTTTTTTTTTTTTAAATTTTAAATTATTTAAAAAGAACCCTACCTACAAATTTTTTTATTTTTGGATATTGTTTAGAGGAGGGGTAGACTTACAACTTTTGTATAGAGCATTATGAAATGCTATTTGTTTACAGAAAGATATAGCTTCTCAAACTTTTAAAATTTTTGAAAATTGGCTCAAAAACGGAACTTATTTGAAGAACTATATCTCGGAACAAACGAATCGGATCGAATAATATATTGAGAGGAATTTGTAGCCCCATTACTTCTCTATATACCTACCAAAAATAGATATGCAGTTATTGTAGTGTTTTTCTTTCTTATATATTTTTTTACAAAGGTTGGATTTTTTTAAAAACATTTTGAACTTTCGATAATTTGTCAGTATTGGGCTAATAACATTTTTTTTTATAACTCTGGGAGCAAAAGTCTATTAGATGTTTTTTGTAGCCAATTTAGAAACACACCTTCCAATTTTCAGACCAAAAGATTTTTTCATGCGGTCTCACCGTAGATTTGAACTTATTTTATATTTCCGAAATAACTTCTAAACCATAAATCACTCGTAAAAACGTTAGGAATCGACTTTTTCGTCGGGAAAAAAGCTATCTATATTGAAATTTTCAGGAGAATCGGATAATTTTTTTTTGTTTTCTTTAAATTGGACCCTATCGTTAACATTCTTTTCATCGTTGAAAATACTAAAATATTTCTAGTTCCTCTCCCTCAGACTCTAACTTTTTTTTTATTTTTTACATTTCATTAATAACCGACTACCTGCTATTTCATCAGTTCTCCACTCCTATGCCGACGATTCCACCCTTCATTACTGCTTTCATTTTAAAAGGTGTTCCACCCAACAGCAAAAAATTAATAGGAGGGTGATAATGAAGTAGATAACCAATGATTTTTATCGCTTTTCTAAATGGGAAAAGAGATAATATGGGTTTTTTCAATGCTTAAAAAACTTTATTCCTTCATCTTTCTACTTCATAAAATCTTCCAGATAATTATGACATCTTTGAAAACACACGGTTCAAGCCTTCTTCTGTATTTTATATTCTTGATGTTTCTACTTGTCGTGCTCATTCTTGAAAACATCACATTATTTAACTTAATAATTAAACAAGTTTCTAAGAGGTTGGATGTTCTGAAGTGTCTTCAAAATTTCTTCACGTGAAACCAGTTGATTACTTTTGATAGAGGTGTTGTTCAACCCTGAATGGAGTGTGCCTCATACATGTGGTGTGATTCCACTAACACAGACCTCCTTGAAAAGGTAGAGTTTAGGTTTTTCGCATTATCAACTAGATAACTCTCACCAATCTTTTTCTGTTAGTCTAGTATTTACTTCACTCACTCTTTTCAACCGGTATTTCATCTGATACTATTCTTCCAAGATATACAATTGCATGCCTCCTCCATTGAGAAAGTCTTATGCGACACGCCTTTCTACATAGTCTCTTCCTTTTACTGCCCACCTAAAGTTGATCTTGGCCCAACTTTCTGACCCCAGATTTAACTGCTACATTCAATCTCAATTGGGAGAGTCCAATCTTAAAAAAAATATATTATTGAAACACATGAGCTGAAAATTTCAGTGTATATTCATTTTTCCCTGAATTTCTACGTTCATTTCTGACGTTATTTTTGAGATTCTAGAGGCTTCCAAGTTGTTTGGACCCAAAGTTTAAAAAAATGAATAGTGGTGTCAGACCACTGGTATACATGAGGTGAAAATTTAATTGAATAATCTTGCCCTAGTTTCTTGCAATAGTAAGAACAGATTTTTGATATTACGTCTAGAAAAAAAGATATAAACACTTGAATTTTTTCTTGAAAAAAAATATGCGAAAAACCTACCCTTCCGATCAAAACAAAATTATTTAACAAAAAAGGCTACCTACTAATTTTTTATTTTTGGATATTGTTTAGAGGAGGGGCAGGGCTACAACTTTTATTTAATATATTATTAAATGCTATTTGTTTGAAGAGAGATATATCCTCTCAAACTTTGGAAAATTTTAAAATTTCGTCAAAAATGGACCATTTTTGAGAGGCTGCATCTCGAAACCAAAGAATAGCATTGAATAAGGTATGAGAGGAATGTATAGCCCATTCATTACCTATACACCCACCAAAAATAAGAAGTGTTGTAGTTTTATTTTTTAAAAAATTTTTATCCGAAAAGGTTGATTTTTGTTTTTCAAGAAAAAATTTTTTTTTTCGACAGTTGCTCAGTTTTGGGTTTACAACATTTTTTCTGAAACTCAGGAAAGAAAGCTCTGTTAAAAGTTTTAGTAGCCCCACCATTCATTTGAAAAAGGGTCAGATTTAAAAAAAAAAAACTTTTTAACCGTTATAGACTCAGGAAAACGCTGGGAGTGGACTTTTTTCACCGGGGAAAAAGCTATATACACTAAGCTGGGTTGAAAAGATACAAAAGTTGTAGTGCAGATTTGAAACAACTTTATTTTGGTGCTCACTTCAGATACAAACTGAAATGTGTTAAAAGTAAGTTCTTCAAGATTTGTTTTCATACCCCAACTTTACCTTGAATCTTCTTATTTAAAAACAAAAATATATATATAGCCAGATATACAGTATAGCTTAAATATCCTTACATTCTTACATGCTAAACAACCTGCATAGTACAAAATCTCATAGAAAATCAGATTTTGTCTGTACTGAAGGTATTTCGATTCGAGAATGTTTGGTTTGTAGTATTGCACCATGTCGAGAAGTATGACCAATGACCCTACTAGAAACAGCGGAAACATCTTTGACATTTCTTTCAACATCGACCGAATGACACGGATACTTTGGTAGGAGAATTTGTTGATTACTAACCAAAATATCATCACTAATATCATCAAGAAGAGGTGGGGGGGTGATAGGAGTACTCCCCCAGTCTATCATTTCCATGTAGGAAGTGGCGTTGAGATTGACGTTTAGCTGCCTTTTATCAAAGCAGCGAACTTGCACATTGGTGGAGGATATTTTCTTTCTTGCTTGAAGAATTTGTTGACATGAAAATCTTCTTATTGTTTCCCGTTCATCTGCAACACCAGCTAGCAACAAGTTTTCTGGATGACAAAAATAGGAGTTGTTTAGGAGCACTGGAGAAATGATGTTCTGATCCTCAGGAGAAAGTTTTTGATATTGTGATACCATAAAGTGAAAATTCTTTGCACCATCTTGACAGAAGGGATGGGAGCGGATATAGAACCATATGGGGGCATAGAAGTTCAGTACGAATCGTACCAAACGCCTCAGATCATCAGATGCGGATTCTGTTGAAACGTACAATCGAAGCAGTCTGTTAGCTTTAGTTAGCCACCTTGCATGGCTTAAGGCACCCGGCTGTGCAGTTTTCAAATACCGCATATTATTATGATCTGCATTTTGTACCCCTTGCTGAATTAATAAACAGATTTTTAGTAAATACAGCTGGTCAGAACTTAGATCTTTCGTAACTGTTTCAGGAACATCAACTACAGAGCCTGGAATTGGTTGAAAATTAATGATGGGTTTGGTCTGAGGATCAAATGAGAGCAGTTTGGTTATAGGTCCTTCATGTGATGATGGGCCAGTTGTCTTCCCATCAACAACACTAAATAACTTCCTGAGTGGCAGTTCATTAAAATGCAACATGCATATGAGCCATTGAAGTGGTCTTTTAAGATGTAACTCCAACAGTGTGATTATTCCATTCTTGTTACCCGTATTCACAGGAGTTCCATCGCAAATCACTGCTCTTAAAGTCTCTGTAGATCTTGTTCGTTCAATAATACCCAGAATTTCATTAAATACATCTGGAGATCTTCCTGAGTTAGGACTAACGTGATCGATGTAACATGCATCTGGAAATGACACTAGCACGTAATGTTCTTCTCTAACTTTTCTACGCACACCTCCAGTATCGACAAGTGTTTCATCTATTTTTCCATCGAAACCAATGCAGACCATACCTCTGTGTTGCAGCAAATGCTTCTCTGACTGTTTGTCTCTCCAGTATTTTCTTTGGCGTTGTAACTTACTTGGATCAACAACGTTTTTTGGTGACACAAGTCCGAGGTCCTTGAGGGCAGCATTAACTATGAGACATGCATCTCTATTGCTCACATTTGTCCTCTCTAATGCTTTACACAACTCAGGATACTGGTTTCTATTTTGAGGGTGACATTCTTCCATTTCTTCTGATTCTAAGGAAAATGATTCTTCTAGCACATCACTCTCACTGCCTGATAATTCAACTGAACTTACACATTTTTGCGTATCTTTGTGTCTCATCTTACTTTCAAATGTCAACCGTTTCCTTTTCCTTTCCTGAAGTTTCATGTTTTTCTCTGTTCTTTCCTTGTCCACATTTCCTATTATCATGCGTCTTGAAGTGTTTTGATCAAGCCAAAATTGCCATTCCAATACAGGGATTTTCTTTTCATTGGGACATTGACATTGATTACGTTCAACTATACCATTATGAACACACTTGCACGCGCTAATGTCGAAGAGACAAGAAAATGATTTTATTTTATCTTGATATTTTTGAGAAGATTGTTTATTTCTTGAATATTTCATCAAATCATTGACATTCACTATTAGTCTCTTCACTTTCACTATAACACTTTCAAATTCTATTGTTGGAATGCCTGCTTTATTGTATATGCCTTTAACTTCTGTTGCCACTAACTTTGCTAGATGAGTAACACTGGCATCTTTGTTGACTACTTGATGGAACTTGTAGGCTCTAAAAACATCCTCAGCCAGTGGTAGCTGATTTTCGACAAGTGGTTGTGGATAACCGAATATTGCATGCCTGTCTTTATGCCTTGTTGCACATGCCATGATACGTCTTGCAATAATAGTAATAAACACTGCACCCACAGGACTTATCTCAAACGTCGAATAGTCTGGATCTGAAATGAGACAAAAATAGCTCTCAATTAGTATTAAAACCAAATTTTGAAGAACAAAGCATATAAAATTCATAACTTAAGAACTTGAAATATACAAAGATTGGACTATTATCTAAAAGTTTTAGACACGGAATTTTGATATTTTAAGTTTTGTGCTCAGCGTTGTCAAATTTCCAAACCCATTTTTTTTTAATTTTAAAATGAAAAATTGCGGTAATTTTTTTTCTATTCAAGCGAAGTGAGTGAAATTTTCAGAGCTTATGTAGTCGGGGGAGATGCATATTTCTTACTTAGATAACTTCTTTGTATTTTTTATTAGTTTTGGATTTTTTCTTGAACCAAATTTAAAAACAAAAAAATTTTGGGAAATTTTTTAAAAATTTTCTTTAGAGTATACAAAAAAATTATCTAAGTAAAAAAGATGCATCTTGCCAAACTATATAAGCCTTGAAAATTTGATGTTGATAAGATGAGTAGAAAAAAAAATATATCAAAATATATCAGCCCCAAGCAAAAATAGCCGAAATACCCAAAAATTGGTGCCGGCCCTTAAAAAAATTAAAGTTGGGCCCCCTAAACATTGAGTAAATGCAAAATGATTTTTTGTCCCACTACAGGGAAGCCAAGGAGCACCAATTTGACCATGTTTGGTTATCCCACAAAAATTCAACCCAGCTTAATATACACCTTAAATTTCAGGAGAATCAGCAGAAAATTATTTTATATTTTTTGAAATAGGACCGTTAACTTTACTGGTAAAGTCTGAATATACTTTTTTTATCTCTTTTTCATAAAGTCCTTTCTTTGACAAAGTACAAATTCAAACTTCGTGTTCCGTGACATGTCTGCCTTTACTTTGTCTTTGATTAAGGTAATTCCCCAGTTATGGTGGAAATTAAAAGGACTATGACCTTTGCCAAACAAAGACCTGATTTAAATAATATATATATATATATATATATATATATATATATATATATATATATATATATATATATATATATATATATATATATATATATATATATATATATATATATATATATATATATATATATATATATATATATATATATATATATATATATATATATATATATATATATATATATATATATATATATATATATATATATATATATATATATATATATATATATATATATATATATATATATATATATATATATATATATATATATATATATATATATATACTGGTGGGCAAAGGCTAGATAAAGACAAGGTAATTTTACCCAGAGTAGGAAATTTGAAGAAGGTCCAATTAAAGGCCGACGTATCTTGATACGCAGCGTTTGAAGGTATGCAAGTCAAATGGATTAGGGAAAGGAGATAAAGAGGGTGAGCTTCATACTTTTCCAGTGTAATAAATGCAAGACTGGATATAGTGGTTGTATGGGTTAGAGGGTTGGACAAAGAAAGAATGAGACTGTGTAGAAAGAATTGTCGCAAGAGCTTTTCTCAGTGGATGAGGTATGCAACTGGAGAGCACAATAAGGCAGAAATAGTTGTAATATCGATGGTATATAGAGAGAGCATGAAGCTACAATTCAGCAAGCAGAAAGAGACTGGAAAGAAGATTGGTGATAACGAAACAGTTGATTAGGCGAAAACCAGTAGACTTCATCTTTTCAAGGAATGTTGTATGAGTGTAATCACTCCAGATGTATATGGATTACTCCTTACTGGGGCGAACAACACTCTATAAAGAGCAATGCGTTTTTAGTGTTATGGAGAATAGATTTTGTTTGATTCCGGGGTGGAATATTAGTTGTAGGTATTTCTGAAATTTAAGACTACGGTAATTCCTGAAAGCAGCATTCGTGCAAGAGAACAAGCTAAGATAAACCAAGATATGTTGGTTAGCTGAAGGAAAAATATATGAAGTGTACTCCTCCATGTCAAGATAAGCAACCATAGTTATGCAATATGCACACTCCTCTGGACCCCTCCCGCGGCAGTAATAATCATTATATTGAATACATAATAAGTACGACAACAAGTCCAATCAGTTTTCATCACCGATATGCCATTAATGTTTTCTCGCAATAAGCGAGGGTCTTTCTTGCTGATGACGTGAAGAGATAGAAGAGGATACAGAGATAAGAAGAAGATTGGAGGAATTCAGAGATGGATAGAGTTTGGCAGATTAGGAGAAATTTTAAAGTTAAGTAAAGTTCTAGAATGAAGGAATCATTTTCAAGGAGATCAGGAATTCAATTAGGGAGCTTCACCATCTTCTCAAGTTCATCTTGGATAAAGAATTAAAAAACAAGTTTATCAGCTTTATCTTTGGAACTAGAAGAAAGCTACTGCTAGTTGTGAACACTGAAATCACCTAAAATGATTTTAGAGAAAGGAGATTAGGGAATGTACTCTATTATGGAATTTAGATAGTTGAAGAATCTATGATAGTTAGTAGTGTTAGGAAATAAATGAACAGAGGAAGTGAATTTAGCAGTAGAACGATAAGTAAATCTATACAACGTGTTGGAAACTTTTTAAGACCCCAAATTAGAAACACAAGGACAAATAACATAGCTTCACTCTAGTGCACTTCACTCGCTTTTGGCTGAATATTAAGGATAAAGATAGAAAGAGGGAACAGAAATGGATTTGAAATCAGAACGCTCAAGCACATGAGTTTCGGTTAAAAACAAGAGATGTGATCTAAAAGAAGAAAAATGGTGTTAAGCGAAGTGGAAATTAAAATAAAGATCGTGAATGTTGCAGAAATTAATGAAAAAAGGGTAAGTCTGAAGAGAATTATTGACATCACCAACCCCATCATCGGAGGCCGCTTGCTCCCGAGTGAATAATGGGTGTGTGATGGATGAGAGGTATGGTTTGGATGCCGCTCCTCCATGCATTTTCGAAGTAAGATTGTGTTTCTTCCTTTCAACATTTTTTTTGAAAGGAAATGCACGGGTAAGAGCTTGTAAGTTTATAGGGTAAATGTGAAATTGGAGGGTGTGTAGTGGAAGCATAAACACTTTAATATAGGTCGAGGGTGCAGTAGAGACCCTCAGAGAAAGCTAAGCTCTAAAAAAAACGAACCAAAGGGTAACAGTTTTCACCAGAATGGTTTAGCTCAACCTAACACTTCATTGGGTTATGACCAGCGGGGATATTCACAACGAAAGATTCACCGAAATGCTGAAGAGAAGAATACCAAGAATCAGAGAGAAGTGAAAGATCACTAGTAGAGTTTTCTTTACGAAAGTCATACTGGAGATCAAAGATAAAGTTTGAATATTGAGATGTTTCCAAATCTTCCTGTTAAGGATATATTTGAAAACTTAAGAAAGAACGGAGGTTGAGGAAACAGGACAATATTTAGGGGTTGTAAGGGGTCTCCCATCTTAAGCACAAGCTGAATGAGCACACGTTTCTAGCAAAAAGAGAATGTCGAAGTAGAAAGACGGAGACGAAATAGTTTATCAAGGGAAGGTACAAGCTCAGAAGCACAAGTTTTGGGAACCACAGAAGGGATTCCCATCAGATTCATTGGCCTTCAAATTGTTAATGGGCTTCGGACATTTTTTTCTACTTTTTTTGTTATTGTTTTTCGGAATTAAAATTTTACTGTATAAAGTATAAAAGAAAAAAAATTGGAATCGCTCCATTATTGGGCTAGATACGCATTTCCGAATTATTGTCCAATTTCTGAAAATTTTATTGATTCGGATAACGATGGAGAGCCAAAAGGCTATCAGACAATCGTAATAAAAATTTATTATCAAAATAAAAAAGTTATATAAAAAAGTTATTTTTCCTCATAAGCCACATTAGATCTAAACACTTTTACAATCTATGTTTCAATCGGTAGATTCTTTCTTTGTAGAATTGCTGTTGCTCTCCTTGACACCAGGTAATAACCTGCTTGTTTGCTTCGTCTAACAATTTAAATCAAGTACCTTTCACATGTTCTTTTAATTTTGGAAACAAAAAAAAGTTCGATGGAGTTAAATCCGGGCTATAAGTAGAGTGTGGAAGAGTTTTTCATTGAAATTAGCTCAGAAGAGCCCTTACAGCGACAGCAGAATGTGCTGGGGCATTGTCATGGAGAAACATAATCCATCGGTGCAGCTTTCCTCTAGGTTTTCTGGCCAGTAAGTTTCCAGTTTTCGTAAAGCACCTTCATAATAGCTGGCGGAAACAGTTTTCTGTCCTTCTAAAAAAATCTTCCCTTTAAATCCAAAAAAAATTGTGTCCATAACCTTTGTAACGGACTTCTCTGCCTTGAATTTCATGAGTCCATCTGTTCCTTGCGAATGCCATTCTTTTGAATGAATTTTGTACTCTGGATTTCATCCCCAGTGACTCAGCGCTTGAAAAAAATTTCTTTATTTGCTTCAATTTTGATTAAAATTGCTAAAAAAGGTCAGACCTTTGAGTCAGTTGGTCTTCGAGCAACGATCTTAGGACCCAGTAAGAATCGCAAATGCTCAATCATTCAAAATTCCAACTTGAGCGGCGCTTTCTTCAATAGCGATTTGGAGATTTTCTTCAATTAGATTTTGCACAAGCCTAATGTTTTCTTCCTTTCTTGCAGTGGAGAGTCTCCCTTCCAGTGAATCATCTTTGAGTTGTTCTCTGCCTTCTTTAAAGTGTTAAATCCAGTCATAAACCACTTATTTACATGGTGAAGAGTCCTCATAAACCTGTTGTAAAGCTTTAATAATCACAACAGGCTTCCAATCAAGTTTGGTTAAAAATTTAATGCTGACTATTTTCAAATTTCTCTATTTAACAGGTATTGAAAAGAAAACATTAATAAACCATTTCGGTGAATCTTATGTTGTCACACTGGACATATCTAAAGCTTTCGCTACAGTCTGGCACAAAGCTTTGATATCCAAATTTCCCTCTTTCAGAATCTATCTTTCTCTCTGTGACCTTCTCTCTGAATTTCTTTCTGGTCGTTCTATAGTAGCTGTTGTAGACGGCCACTGTTGATCCCATAAATCTATTAATAGTGGTGTTTCTCAGGGATCTGTTCTATCTCCAACACTTTTTCTGCTTTTCATTAATGACCTTCTCTCTATTACCTCATCTCCTATCCACTCCTATGCTGATGACTCCACCCTCATTACTCTTTTCATTTTGAAAGGCGCCCCTCCCAACAACAGTTAATAGACGCAAGGAGAGTTGCTTTGGAGCAGCTAACCTCTGATCTATCTCGCATTTCAAATTGGGGCATAGAAAACATGGTCGCTTTCAATGCCACCAAAACGAAATTCCTCCATCTCTCTACTCGATACAATCTTTCACACAACTATGATACTTCTTCGAAAACACACAACTCAAACCTTCATCTATCCTTAACATTCTTAGTGTTTCTTTTTCTCGTGATCTTTCTTGGAAAAATCACACTATTTCTCTTTCTAAACAAGCTTGTGTGTTCTGTGGTGTCTACAGAATTTCCTCACTCCATCCCAGTTGCTTGCTCTGTATAGGGGTATTGTTTGCCCCTGTATGGAATACTCCTCAAACATCTGGGGTGGTTCCACTCTTACAGCTCTCCTAGAAAAGGTGGAGTCTATAGCTTTTCGCCTTATCAACTCACCTGCTTTCACTAATTCTCTCCAGTCTCTTTATGCCAGTCGAATTGATGCCACACTCTCTCTATAGAATCGATATTACAATGGACACTGCTCTTCTGAACTCTCTCGTCGCATACCTCCTCCATTAAGAAGGGTTCGTGTGACTCGACTTTCTACACAGTCTCATCCTTTCTCTCTCCAACTCTCTGATAACAGACTTAACCGCTATGCGCAATCTTACATGTACTCTACTGGTAAAGTCTGGTACACACTTCCTTCATCTATTTTCCCAACTTCCTATGACTTATACACCTTCAAACATCGTGTATCTGGTCATGTCGTCCTTTAATTTAACCATGTTCCCGACTTTCCCCTAACTCTGGTGGAATTTTTATAGGCCTTTGGCCTTTGCCCACCAAAGATGAAATGAAAAAAAAAAAACCCGCAAGTTAAGTAAACGTTCACAAACGACAAAAGGATGAAAGATGCTGAAATTATTCGAAAAACATCAAAGATAATTTTGGACATGTTTTATTATGTAATATACTGCGCATTTTGAAATTTTAAATTTTTTCTGAGATCTTTTTTTACACTCTCTCGAGAATACTTCGTCTTTTTTTCCGGTATAACTTTTTTCCTTGACCGAACTTGTCCAAATTTTCAAGAACTCTAGAAGAAGGGTATATCTAAAGTTCAATAGTGAAATATTTTAGATATACTTCCTTAAAAATACGTTGTGACGTAAAATGCAAAATAAAAGTGTGGAAATTCCTTTTTTTTTTCAAATTTCAAAACATAATAACTTTTTTTCAGGGATAGAAATCTAAAATCCATCACGATAAACTTTAGATATACCTTTCCTCTACAGTTTCTGAAAATTTACCAACTGCAAAATAACAGAAATGGCATGAGGAACAGGGACAAGAAAGGTCATTGCAATTACGTTAAATCAAAGTTTGTTAAGGAGAGAAAGAGAGAAGGAGAGAGTAGTTTTAAGGAAAACAGTGAAGGTATCAAATTGGAATAAAAAGGATCCCGCACCTTTTTTGTTATAACTTTTTGTTTCTTGATCTAAATTGTACAAATTTTCAGGTATTGTATAGGAATGGTATATCAAAAGTTAGATCGATAGATGCTTGCGATATCCATCCATAAAAAAAGTTATGATGTTTTGAGATTTGAAAAAAAATAAAAATTTCCAATTTTTACCCCACAAAGTGTTTTTAGGAATAAACATATAAAACGTCTCACGATCGAACTTTTGTTATACTATTCTTCTAGAGATCCTAAAATTGTGAACAAGTTCGGTCAAGAAGGAAAAACTTATACAGGAAACAATGAAGGAGTATGTATCTCCGAATTAGTAAAAGTTACAGAAATTGGACATGAATTGGGAACTGCGTATCTCACCCAATAATGGAGCGATTGGAAAATTTTTTTTTACTTTGTATAGTAAAAATTTTATTCCAGAATATAAAAATCAAGAATATATTAAGCTCAGAGAGAGAGAGAGAGAGAGAGAGAGAGAGAGAGAGAGAGAGAGAGAGAGAGAGAGAGAGAGAGAGAGAGAGAGAGAGAGAGAGAGAGAGAGAGAGAGAGAGAGAATATATATAAATGACATCTTTAGAAAAAATTACAATTTTAAGCATAAATGAGTAGTAGGAGGTTAAAGGAAAATTAATAGATCCAGAACTGTCTAAGATAAAATTATGAACAAAAGTTTAAGCGAAGAGTTCAGATTTATCAGAAGGCAAAACAGTAGCTGTGCCGTTAGAAGATACTAAACGAGGGCAAGAGGAAGAAACAAAATTAGTTGATAATTTTTTGCAAAATAACAGAAAGGGCATGAGGAACAGGGACCAGAAAGGTCATTGCAATTATGTTAAATGAAAGTTTGTTAAGCTTAATCGGAGGAAAAAAATATGGAATGTCTGCCTCCATGGCAGAGAGAATTACCTCGGTAATGCACTCTGACCATGAAACCTGTAATCCGTCACTGGAAAATCAGAGAAATACAACAGCAGGTCTGACCAGTTTGCAACATTGAAGTGCCAGAGAACTTGTGGAAGACTTTAAGTGAAAGAACAAGATAGGAAGATAAGAAGGTGATGGAATGACGAATGATCCCAGAGGAGAAAAAAGTTTAACAGTGTAAGAAGAGCATATGAATTTAAGGAAATCAAATATGTTGAGAACATTACTAAGACTGTCAAGGAAACTAGGAGGAAGTTGCACCAACTGCTCAAGGTTGTTCTCATTCAAAAAATGGTAGGCAAGTTCACCAGTCGAATTGTGAGAACTATAAGAATAGCCATGGAAGGTGTTTAAAGTTGAATACAAATAAATTGATGATTTTAGAGAATGGAGAAAATGAAAGAATGTATTCTATTTTGGAGTCTACATAGTCGAAGAATTTTATATAGTCTGCAACATTGTGTGATAAATAGAAAGAACAAAATAGTTTAGTTGTAGATTTTCAAGAGAGTTTAGGCTATAAAGTAGAGAATTCAGAAGACTCTATATTCGATACATGAGAACAAATAACATAGTTGCGCACATGCGCACAATACCCACTTATGGATAGAGACAGAAGGAGGAAGAAGAGGATGATTTGCAGTTTGGGCACTCAAACATTTTGTTTCAGTTAAGAGCAAGAAAAGAGGTCTAAAGAAAATAGGTGATGTTTGACAAAGAGAAATTAGACAAATTACCGTGAATGTTGCAGAAATTTATAAAAAAAAGACCGTACGCCAGAGAAATCCGGCAGCAAAGTCTTGGTGGCACCCTCCCCATCATCGGAGCTCACCAACTCTAAAGTGACGATAGGGTGATGGGGATGAGGGATATTGTTTGAATGCTTTCCCTCCAAGCATCTTCTGCTTCGCCATTTTTTAAAAAGGTAATGTACCAGTAAAAGCTTTTAAATTTGTGGGGGTTTATGTTAAGAAAGGGGGTGAAGAGTTAGTGGGAGTATAGACACTCCAATATGTGTCGAGGATACACTAGAGACCCTCAAAATAGGTGAAATTCGAACAGGAGCCAACCAAAGGCCAATGGAGTGAAACGGGATGATCTAGCCCACCCTATCACCTAGAGAGTTATGCCCAGTGGGAGTAATTGCATCGCTTCGAACTGAACTAAGTCCCCTATATATATATATATATATATATATATATATATATATATATATATATATATATATATATATATATATATATATATATATATATATATATATATATTTTTTTTTACAGGATTCTTTTCCAGAAGGGGGCATTATTTAAAAAAATAAGAAATAATAAAAAAAGAAAAGAAAATCCATTCAATCTCAAGACTAACGCAAATCCCTCATGTGAACACAGACGGAGGCTTTAGAGAGAGTAAGATTAAATGAAGCAGGGAAAACAGAAAGTAGTAAAGTGTTCAACAGAACGGAGGTGACTGGAAAGAAGGAGATACCACAAGGAGCAAATCTGGAGTTTACAATACTCATATAATGCTCATGTGAAAGTAAGGCATAACTTGTGCTTGGTGGGCGACGGAGTGGTGATGAAATGTTAGATATCAATTGCTTCGAGCACTTTCCGTTAAAGTACCTGTAAAAAAGTGATAGAGCACCAACATCACGTCACAGAGAAAGAAGGTCAAGGTAGTTTGAAAGCAATGGACAGTTTATTAGTCCAAAAGAAGGGTGGAATCGGATCCTCCCCAAATGTGAGAACAGTATTCCATTCGGGAGCTGATCAGACTCCCATATAATCGAAATAACTATTCAGAAGGAAAAAATTCCGGTAATCTAAACAGAACTCCAAGCTACGTTGTGATATGAGGTTTCCAAGATAATTTGTTGTTTATGATGTTTAAATCAAAACGGGAGAGCCGTCAAAGGAGATGGGAAAGTTTGAGTGTGTTTTAGAGAAGGTGATGTGAGGAAACTGAATTTTTAAAAATATGAGTTTCACAAAGTTGCGGCTGAAGACAAGAGGTGAGGTTACTCTAAAAGAAAAGAGAGAGCAGATTGATATGAATGGAAGAATGGAGAATTGATTCGTAGGAATTAGAATGAATTGAGCTAAAAGTACAGCTGAAGAGTTCGTTGATCGAAAGTAGGAATAGAGAAGGAGATAAGATTGAACAATGAGGAACACTGCAACTAACGGAAAAAGAAGAAATAGCTAAAACAACTATTGCTGACATGTAGCGATTTACGGAAAAACTAGACATGAATAAGAAAGAGAAGGTGGAAACTCAAAGGAATGGAGCTTAGAGAGCTGTGTCGCATGCTATACCTGGTAAAAAACCTTGAATTTGTCAAGTGCCACCAAACAAGACCGCCCATTGTCCCTAAGACCAGAAAACCATGGATCAGTAAGATAGGAAAGAATGTCACTAGAAGATCTCGAGAGTCGAAAGCCATATTGGTGATCTGAAAGAAGGGAACGAGATTCCAAATAAAGAAGGAAATGAGTGTTAACAACAGTTTCAAAGACTTTAGATAGAACACAAGTGATAGTTATAGGACAATAGCTAGATGTCTCAAGACGGTATCCTTCTTCGTGATCAGTTGAACATAAGAGCGCTCCCAACAACAGGAAAACTAATAGGAAAAGTATTAGTATTAAGGCATAGTTGAACGAGAAAAGGCACTTGGTGGGAAATACATGCCCTCAAAACACGAGGAGGAGCACCATCCGGGGAACTAGTCTTTCTAACATTCACATGTTTTAAGATCCCCCCCCCCAAAAAAAACAAAAAAAAAACAGATCATAAGAAATGACATGAACAGACATGGGACACCTAAGAGATGAATAAGTAGGAGTAGGATGCCGAAATCGTCTAGGAAAGAATCAGATGAAAAAATGATTAGCATTTTTAGCTGGAATCTTAGCTGCAAATCTATCAGTGCAAATAAGAGGAAGAAAGGGGATTTGCAGAAGTTGTTGGAGCTATTTTTGGCAAGAGGCCAAAAAAATTTTTATCAGTAGAACCAAGGAGGTCAGCTCACTTCTTTTTTATGAAAGTACACTTGACATATCGAATAATATTCCTGCAACGATCCGAGCAAATGCAAATTAGTACGAGTGATAGGCGAAAGAGAGTTTTTCCAAGCCCGATAGGCAGTGTCTCTTTCCTGAATGGCACGAGACCCAGGCGTCAACTAACCATACAATATGGGGAGAGAAAGATTTAGTTGATTCATATATATATATATATATATAATATATATATATATATATATATATATATATATATATATATATATATATATATATATATATATATATATATATATATCACAGAGGTGGGCATCGTTACTCAAAAAGGAATTTCGTCACCGTTACTCAGTTACTTGAAATAAGTAACTCCGCTTTCGTTATTGTGTTTCTTTGAAATGAAAAGGAAAAGTTCCGTTACTCCATTACGTTTAGCTTTTGACTACGACATTAATTACGGTATCTTAAGTAATTTATAAATTTGTATATATTAAATTTTCAACATTATCCATATATTAATAAAAAAAATTCTACTAATAAATTTTTAATAATTATTACATAAAAAATTAGTAATTATACAGAAATTGCAAATATATATATATATTATATATATATATATATATATATATATATATATATATATATATATATATATATATTATATATATATATATATATATATATATATATATATATATATATATATATATATATATATATATATATATATATATATATATATATTATATATATATATATATATATATATATATATATATATATATATATATATATATATATATATATATATATATATATATATATATATATATATATATATATATATATATATATATATATATATATATATATATATATATATATATATATATATATATATATATATATATATATATATATATATATATATATATATATATATATATATATATATATATATATATATATATATTATATATATATATATATATATATATATATATATATATATATATATATATATATGTTTGAATAATCGTTTTAGGTATTCCTTTATGAGGTTGCTTTTTCAATGTCTTTTGTTTGCTGTTGGCTTACCCAGTAATTTAAAGAAAAACATACACTTTAATTAGGATAAGTATAAACAGTAACATTGCTTGAAAAATACATTAAGCAAGTATAGAATCTATGTAAAAGTATATTGTTGGCTTTAAAGTTTGCATTTCATATTATATATATATATATATATATATATATATATATATATATATATATATATATCATCTGGAGACCTCTTTGAAAGGGTATTTAGAGATTAGACGGAGATTGTGCTTTCCCCACCGAAAAAGTGAAAATTCTCCCTTGAAGTTAAATGAAAGTCAAGGATTCCACTGAAGAAAATGATCTAAAAACCTGATCTGTCCTCAAAATATATATGTATATATATATATACTATATATATATATATATATATATATATATATATATATATATATATATATATATATATATATATATATATATATATATATATATATATATATATATATATATATATATATATATATATATATATATATATATATATATATATATATATATATATATATATATATATATATATATATATATATATATATATATATATATATATATATATATATATATATATATATATATATATATATATATATATATATATATATATATATATATATATATATATATATATATATATATATATATATATATATATATATATATATATATATATATATATATATATATATATATATATATATATATATATATATATATATATATATATATATATATATATTATATATATATATATATATATATATATATATATATATATATATATATATATATATATATATATATATATATATATATATATATATATATATATATATATATATATATATATATAATGTCACTTAAAAAATTCTTACTTAGTGAAATTAGACCTAAAAATTTAATGATAAGGATTTAAAAACCCACAACTAAAAAAATTAAAATTTTATTATAAAATAAATGTCAATAATAAATATTAAAGTATTCAGATAAATGCTTCAACACCGATTAGATATACAAAAAGTCTCTATATTATTATTAATTACTATTATTCTTTTAAATATGTTAACAGTAAAATAATATAGGAAGTAAAAAATTCGTTTACATGTTAATAATTTTACCGCTTATTTAACCCCTATATTAATAATAACTTAAGTATTTAATTTATCTGTTTGTAAAAAAAAAATCAATTGATTTGGTGAGAAGGAGCCATGAAAATTTATATATATCACGCTACTTCCTTTTGGGATGTTCATTTACCATTACGAATTCGGAGAGTCGAGACACTGAGTTTTTGCGTCCTAATCCTGTCATAATGAGACAAATTGTGAGTTGTGATGCTTATCGTATTATCGTATTGGTGATTGTAATTGAAGTAGTAGTGCTATTAATAGTATCGGTAGTACAAGTAGTAATAATTATCGTAGTAGTAGTAGTAGTAGTTCAATCAGTGGGCAGTAAAATTCTAAATTTTTATGAATTGGACCGTGATACCAGAATAGCCGTTGTGATACTACATAATATATATATATATATAAATATATATATATATATATATATATATATATATATATATATATATATATATATATATATATATATATATATATATATATATATATATATATATATATATATATATATATATATATATATATATATATATATATATATATATATATATATATATATATATATATATATATATATATATATATATATATATATATATATATATATATATATATATATATATATATATATATATATATTAATGGTCAGTTCATCTGCTTTGATTATCCTACAATGTTTAGCAATTATACAGTAACTGCTATGATAAAAATAAAAAAAAATTATTCTAATTTTATTAAATAAATGTTTTGGATAATAATAATAATAATAAAAGCAATAATAATAATAATAATAATAATAATAATAATAATAATAATAATAATAATAATAATAATAATAATAATATAATAATAATAATAATAATAATAATAATAATAATAATAATAATAATAATAATAATAATAATAAAATAATAATAATAATAATAATAATAATAATAATAATAATAATAATAATAATAATAATAATAATAATAATAATAATAATAATATAATAATAATAATAATAATAATAATAATAATAATAATAATAATAATAATAATAATAATAATAATAATGAAAACAACAATGACAACAATAATAATAATAATAATAATAATAATAATAATAATAATAATAATAATAATAATAATAATAATAATAATAATAATAATAATAATAATCATAATAACATAATAATAATAATAATGATAATCTAATAATAAGAATTATTATTATTATTATTATTATTATTATTATTATTATTATTATTATTATTATTATTATTATTATTATTATTATTATTATTATTATTATTATTATTATTATTGCTGTTGTTGTTATTGTAATTATTATTATTATCATTATTATTATTATTATTATTATTATTATTATTATTATTATTATTATATATTTTTTATTTTGTCAGCTGTGTTTTGCTTTACTACTAGTGACGTGCACCGCGTTGCCTAATCAAAATGAAGAAGAGAAAGCAGAGCAACAAGAGCTGCAGCCAAAAAGGAATGAAAAGCGTCAACTTAATATCCCAGGAAGACCCTCTCCAGGACAGACACAGTTGGGGGTCTACGCCAACCTGAATCCAGGGACCCTTTATTCTCCAAATTTTCGTAGAGTAAATGATGGACAAGGAGTTGTTACCTCTTCTCGCCCTATCACTGTCGTTGGCACAGACTTCACTACTTCTCCACAAACACTGGGTACTGGTAGTAATTATTATTTAAATAATCCTTCTTTGGGAGTAGGGCAAACATATCCTACTCTTGGTATAGGACAGACATATCCTACTTTAGGTATAGGACAGACATATCCTACTTTGGGTATTGGTCAATCATATCCTACTCTGGGTGTGGGACAAGTTTATCCTTCTGTTGGAATTGGCCAAACTTATCCA
>SEYY01004040.1:30000-33057 GCA_009176605.1 Armadillidium nasatum
CTGCCCGCCGGTCTCCTTCCCTCCGGCCTCCAAGCCAGAATCCTCCTCAGCCTCTCCGCCCCCTCCATTCTCCTCACATGCCCGAACCATCTCAACTGATTTCTCTCCACACACTCCAAGACTGGTTCAACTCCCAAATCCGTTCTAATCCTTTCGCTTCTCACTCTGTCCCTCAGGGATATCCCTCTGATAACCCTGAGCACTCTCATTTCTGCCGCCTCCAACCTGCTCTTATGTACTGTGTTCATTGCCCAGCATTCCGATCCATACAGCAGGATTGGCCTCAAAATTGTCCTATAAATAAGTACCTTTATTTCTGTTGGTATTTTTCCTTCTTTAAGCAGTGGATACAACATTCCTACATTTTGTGAGAATTTCCCTATTCTCTCCTTCAATTCGTCGTCCATCCTACCCTGTCCATCCATGATCACTCCTAGGTACTTAAATTTATTTACTTGTTCAAGTCTGGTCTCCTCCAGGTTCACCTCCATCTCCTCTCTCTCCCTTGCTATCACCATCACTTCTGTTTTTTCTTTGTTTATTCTCATTCCCATCGAGACCATCACTTCGTTCCATCTGTTCAGGGCTTCCTGTAATTCTCCCGCTTCCGCTGTTATTACTGCCGCGTCATCTGCATAAACCAATGTGTGCTCTCTTTCTTCCCTTGTACATATTCTTCTGAGACAGGCGTCCATATATAGTGCAAAAAGTAGCGGAGACAACACGCTCCCCTGTCTCACTCCTGTCCTCACGCCAAACCACCTTTCTCCTCCCTCTCCTCTGACCATATTTACAGGTTCTTCGTACATGCTTTTTACAGCTATTATCAGTCTCTCTGGTATGTCATACATTGGATCCTCCAATACTCTCCAAAGTCTTTCTCTGTTTATTCTGTCAAATGCCTTCTCAAGATCTATAAATGCAACACATGCTTTTTTATCCCACTCTATGGTCTTCTCTGTTAGCATTTTCATATAAAAAATCAAGTCCGTCGTACTTTTTCCCGGTCTAAAGCCATGTTGCCATTCTCCTATCTTATCTTCCACTACCGTTCTTAATCTTCTCTCCAAAATTCTTTCATATATTTTACTCGCCCCTACTAGCAACGCTATTCCTCTGTAGTTTCCGCACTCTTTTTTATCTCCTTTCTTGTATATCGGGCAGATTACTGCTCTTCTCCATTCCTTGGGTATTTTTCCTTCTCTCCACACTTGATTGAACAATGTTGTAAGCCATTCCACCACTCCCTCACCTGTCTTAAATAGTTCATTATTTAGTCCGTCGTATCCAGGACTTTTTCCACTTTTCAACATTTTTATTGCGCTCTTTACTTCCTCCCGATCTATTCCTCCCTGGACCTCGCGCACAGGTATTTCTCTCGGGGGTGGGTCTCTCTCCTCCCTTCCCTCCTCCTCTTCATCTACGTTCAACAGTTCTTCGAAATACTCTCTCCATCTCTCTGCCACCTCCCCTTCCTCCAGCAGAGGTTCCCCCTCCTTATTTAGTACTACGTGTGTTTCTGGCTCTCTGCTTCCTCTCATATTTTTGGCCATTCCATATATGAGCTTTTTTGTTCCTCTCAAGTCCTCTCTTAGTTCTACTCCTATCTTTCTCCATGTGAGATCTTTACTTGTTCTTTTTACTTCCTCTGCGTGATTTCTTGCATTTATGTATTCCATTCTGTTTCTCTCTGTTCTCGTTTTCATCCATTTTCTGTATTTTCTGTTTTTAATCTTTACTGCATTCTTTACCTCCTCGTTCCACCAGGCCGTTTTCTTTCTTTTACCTCCCATCACTCTCTTTTTACCCAGCACCTCCTTTGCGGTACTGTCCATACCTGCCTTGAAGGTCTTCCAACTCTCCTCCACACTCGTTTGATCCTCCAACTCCTCATACCTCCTTGTGATTCCCTCATCAAAAGTTTCTATGACACCTTCCTCTCTCAATCTTTCTAAACAGTATCTTTCTTTTATTTTCTTTCTTGGTTTGATCCTCCTTTTCCAAGTAATTTTCCCCAGCACCATTCTATGATCCGAATCAAGAGACACCGTAGGTATGCTTTTTACGTCTGCAAACATTCTTTTGTCGTTGGTCATGATCATGTCTATCATTGATTTTTCTATGTATCTCTGTTTGTCCGCACTCCACCTGTACCAGGTCCATTTCTTGTTTTCATCGTATTCAAAAACGGTATTCATAATTGCCATGTCATTTCTTACTGCAAAATCAATAAGGTGTTCCACATCCATATTTCTCTCTCCCACCCCGTGTGCTCCCAGAACACGCTCCTCTCCCTCTCTTCGAACTTCCACATGTGCGTTCATGTCTCCCATCATAATCTTCCTCTCTCCCCTCACTGCACCGTATGTCTGCTGGAGAATATCTCTAAATTCAGCCTTCTCCTCTACCGGTTTTCCCTGATGTGGTGCGTATACCTGTATTATACTCAAACTTTCCCGCTCTGCCCTTAGTATTATTACAACTATTCTCTCATTCATAAAGAGGGTCTTCTACAGTTCTTCTGTATATTTCCGGTTTCAAAATAATGGCAACTCCATGTCTCTTTTCTCTTTCTTTCCCCTTGTATATCATTACATAGTCGTCATGCAGTCTTCTTGTTCCCCCACCGCAGTATCTCACCTCGCAAATCCCCAACACATCCAATCTTTTCTCCTTCATCAGGCCAACAGCTTCCTCCTCCTTACCAGCAAAAGTACTGGCATTTATCGTAGCTATTCGATATTGTGTAGTCTTTTTCCGTAGTCCTTTATCGCGCTTAGTTCGTCAATCTAGAGTTCCGCTGATTCCGAGGCGTAGCATAGGTTTCTCGAGCAATATTTGTTTTGCGTTGTCGGCTTGCTAGGCCTATCACAACAACCCTTCATAGTTTCCTATGTTGGGAAATCTGGTTTTGGTCCACGGGGGATTTCTCCCCAGTCCCTTTTGAGACCCCCCTATCCGCCACCTGGGGACGCGCCCGCTAGAGGATCCAGAAACCTATATATATATATATATATATATATATATATATATATATATATATATATATATATATAT
>SEYY01004042.1:0-2500 GCA_009176605.1 Armadillidium nasatum
TTGAGATTTGAAAACTTTAAAAAGAACGCCGCTCCTCGAAGCATCTTGAGGCTGCTTTGAGTTTCACCTTTTTTTTTTTACAAAGGTAATTGACGAGTAAGCGCTTGTAAATTTGGAACATGAGAAGGAAGTAGGGGGAAGGAGAAGTGGGAGCATAGACACTCCAATATGAGTCGAGGGTACATTAGGAGACCCTCTGAGAAGGTGAAAAGCGAAAAGGAACGAACCAAAGGGCTAGGAAGTGAAACGAAATGGTCTAGATTCTAGACCATACTGTCACCCGGTTATGCCTAATAAAGGGTACTTGCATCGCTTTGGACGGCGATACGTTCTCCCCTACACACACACACACATATATATATATATATATATATATATATATATATATATATATATATATATATATATATATATATATATATATATATATATATATATATATATATATATATACAGTATAATATCATGTACCTTGGTTACCATCTTAATAATGTTACTAACGGATTAATCAAGGATTAAATAAAAATAAAATATTTAAGAAAAAAAAAAAAAAAAAAAAAAAAAAAAAAAAAAAAAAAAAAAAAAAAAAAAAATTTTTTGCATTTGAAAAAATAAACTTTTAGTGGAAAACAACATATAATGTTCGGGAAACAAAATTATCGCGAAACGGAGTTTCAAAATATTACGTAATATTAATAAAAAAATTACATAATTTAATTATAAGCCAAAGGGACGAAAAAAATCTGGTATCGGTATCGGTATCGGCCATTTTTATTTATATATATATATATATATATAATATATATATATATATATATATATTATATATATATATATATATATATATATATATATATATATATATATTATATATATATATATATATATATATATATATATAACTCTCCTAACTACAATCTTGCCAAATTTTTAGTTCCTATCTTCGATCCTCTAGCTTAAAACGAATATACCTTGTCAGTCACTTTCGACTTTACCAATTGCCTAAAAATTCTTCTTCTTTTGGCACTTGCTTCATGACAAGTTTTGATATTGGATCTTTGTATACAAATCTTCCTATTTCTGAAACCATCAACATAATAACTAATGAATTATTTCACAACAATCAAAACATTATGGAAATGGATCATCTCTCATTCACCAAACTTTTAAAATTATCTGTTGAAGATTCTAAATTCTTTTTCGACGGGAAACTATATCTAAATTGATGGTATGGCTATGGGTTCTAATTTAGGGCCTACTTTTGCATATAGATTTCTCTGTTATTACGAAAAACAATGGATCAGGCAATGCCTTCCTCTATTCAAACTCCTTCTCAATCGCCGCTACATGGATGACTGCTTGGTAGTTTTGAAGCAGAAAGCTCGTGCCAATATTTTTCTACAGTATATGAATGAGAGATAACATTAGATTCACTATGGAACAAAAAGTTAATAATTCCCTATTTTTACTAGATGTATATGTCACGCATATTAACAACATATTTAAAACATAAGTTTATAGAAAACCTACTTCTACCCTTCTTGCTACTAACTATTTTAGCAATATACCTCTTAAGTTTATTCTATCAGGTCTGAGATCTAGAATCTATAAAGCATTTAAAATTTGCTCTGACTGGCATTTATTCCATAAAGAGATGGAATTTATTAAAATTCTTTTCCATTTCATTTGTTCCTTTTAAGTTCCAAGTGAAAAAAAGAGTTAACGAGTTTCTCGCTGATATCTTTAGACTTACTCATCATTTTCCTATTGTTCCTAAGCAAAAACTATATCTAAAACTTCCGTATTTAAGATCCCTTACATCCCAACTTAACAAAAATATTTTTACAGTACTTGAAGCTAAATTCCCCCAGTGCCAGTTTATTCTTATAAATTATAATTCCCTCTCAATTCACACTTTCTGATCTACAATTAAAAGTGAGGATTGATAAGCATAGAGTAGTTTCCTTCAGAACTGACCTTCCTCTTTCCTCTCCTGAACAAGCTGCCATAAGAGACCATGGAGATACCCACCCTTTTACTTCTTCCGATTTCTCTATACTTCGACATTCGTCTTCTCTTTCTGATCGTAGGATTTTAGTCGTTATATATAAAAACTCACTCCCCATCCTTAAATGATCAAGCTTCTCCTACTGTTCTTTTCACACAATGATGAAGTCCTTTTTCCCAAGTCCAGTCTTTTTAATATTTCTTGGTGTTGCAAAATTTTGATTTTATCTTGGTTTTTTACTTATGTTATTTTAATATCAATATTATTCCTATATTTTTATTATTTTATTGCAATTATTATTATTTTAGTATTTTATATATAGTTATGAATTTATATCTTGATTATATTTTAAAATATAAATTTTTGCGACTAAGTTTGTGCTGTAGACGGACCGCGATAAGGTTTGAAATGTTACAGTATAATAAATAATATGCCGAAACCCTTGGTGTTGGTTTTGACCTTTCTAATTTGATTGAGGTTCACAAGGAACGA
>SEYY01004042.1:7500-17500 GCA_009176605.1 Armadillidium nasatum
TGTATCCTATTCTATCTCTTCAAGTCTTCCGCAGGAAAGACCTCATCCTATTAAAATGAAACGTTTTTGGCATTTCGGTGCCGCAAGCTGGTCGGACTTGCGGTTGTACTTCACTGATTTCCCATGGAATGATTATTCTTCTGTGGGAGGGGTCCCTCAGACTATACAGAACGCATTACCGAGGGGATTCTCTCTGGCATGGAGGCGTACATTCCATGTTCTTTCCTTTCTAGTAAACCTATCAAACCTTGGTCTAACTCTGCTTGTTCTCGTACTGTTCGCTGCAGGGATGCTGCCTTCAGAAATTACCGTCGTCTTCAAACTCCAGACACTCTCGGAATCATGAAAAATCTATCCTCAGCAATACCAAAGACTCTTTTCTTCTTCGTAAATACAATAAACTTTCTGGTTCATCTTCTTCAAGCTACTTCTCGCATTTTGCAAGAAATATCAACTCTAACCTTTGCTTCTTCCTTTTTCCCACCTCTAGTACCTTCCGACAGCACAACTGCTGTTTTTTTTCTTCTAAAGCTGAACTCTTAGCTCAGACTTTTGACTTTAATTCAACTTTAGACGATTCCGGAGTTATTCCTCCTCCTTCAACCCCTTCTAAAATTTGAATTTCTTCTAAAGACGTCATTTCTGCTCTCTCTGAGCTTATTACTAAGAAGGCGTACGGTCCTAATGGTGTTCAGCATGTGATTCTCAAAGCTGGTTCTTCCGAGCTTGCACCCTCCCTTGGTAAACTATTTAGTCTTTGTTTTCTACTTCATCCTTACCTACTTGCTGGAAACTTGCGCTCATTTAGCCTGTGCAGAAGAAGGGAACTCCTCTCAACCATTCAGCTACCGTCCCATTTCGAATCTATGCTTAACAGGAAGATTTGGAAACATCTTAATTCTTCAAATCGTATTTCTGATTGCCAGTATGGCTTTAGTAAGAAACGCTCTACTGGTGAGCTTTCCTTCTTTTCAGATACTTGGTCTGAAAAGAAATTTGTTAGAACTTTTATCAAAAACTTTTGATAGATGTCACAACACTTTAATATCTAAACTTCCCCCTTTTGGCAGAGAAATATGGTAATTTTCAATGTCTCAAAAGTTCCAGTTCCTCATATTCTCCGCTCGACACAATCTTCCACACTACTACAGTATGATATCTTCTTCGAAAACACACAACTCAAACCTTGATCTGTTCTTAATATTCTTGGAGTATCCATTTCTCGTGATATTTCTTGGAAAGATCACATTATTTTTCTTTCTAAGAACACTTCTAAGAGATTGGGTGTTCTGAGGCGCATTCAGAATTTCTTCACGCCACCTCAGTTGCTTCCTCTCTATAGGGGTGTTGCTCGCCCCTGTATGGAGTATGCTTCATACATCTGGGATGGTTCCACTCATACAGCTCTCCTTGAGAAAATGGAGTCTAGGGCTTTTCGTCTCATCAACCCTCCAGCTCTCACTATCAATCCAATCTCTTTCTACCCGTTGAATTGTTGCGTCACTCTTTCTATACTATCGCTATTACAATGGACACTGCTCTTCTGTATTATCTCGTCGTATAACTCCTCCATTGAGAAGAGCTCGTGCGACATACCTCTCTATTCATTCCCATTCTTTCTCTGTTCAACTCTGAGACCCTAGACTTAACCGGTATGCTCAAGCTTACATATACTCTACTGGTAAAGTGTGGAACACACTACCTTTATCTGTTTTCCCAACTTCCTTTGACTTACACATTTTCAAACGCCGTGTATCTGGACATGTCAGTCTCCAGAGACCAGGATAGATAGCTCCAACTTTGGTGAAATTTGGTAGGCCTCTGGCCTTTGCCTATCCGGAGGATATATATATATATATATATATATATATATATATATATATATATATATATATATATATATATATATATATATATATATATATATATATATATATCCCTCACCCCATCATCACTTGAGAGTTGGCGGCCTTCGATGATGGAGGAGATGGTACCGCCATGAGCATGTTGCTGGCTTGCCCTGGTGCACGGTCTTCTTTTTTTCATTAATTTCTGCAACAATCGCGGCCTTTTGTCTAATTTCCCCTTTGTCGAACAAAATATATCTTCTCGTTGACCTCATTCATATCTTGTTCTTAACCGAAACTCGAGTGTATCAGTTTTTGACTCAGTCAAGGGCAAATATAAATTACTTCTCAAAATATTAAATTCCTTTTTTCTTTACTTTATTTGACTCATCAATTTCACTTTTCTTCTCCTTTCAAAGACTCGGGAGAAAATATTCTTTTAATTAAGCAAATTCCTACATTTAATTCCTCATTTATAAAGCTTTTATTTTCTTAAAAATTATAAATTTAATTGTACTTTCTCTATTTACAGCTAGTTCTAGTTTGTTAATTTGGGTCAGTTTATTGTGTTTATGCCTTTAAAAGGAAATGTGTTTCAGAAATCAAACATTCAACATTTTTTCTTACAAATAGTAAAAGGGGTGAAAAGCTCTTGTTAACTCGCATAAACTTTATCAGTACAAAACATTCTTTAGTCTCTGTTTTACAGATGATGACAATTTCACCAATTATTTTTATAAAAACATACTATAAATTTCCGAGGCCGAGAAGCTGAAAAAATTATTTGGTAAAGAGTTTCTGATTCATGAACTTTACTTAATTTGTTACAAGCAAGGAAAATTCACTGAAAATACTGAATTTTACAATCACAGACAATAACAATATGGTGGTTTTATGCTACTCAAGCCCAACAACAATTTTACTTAAAATTTTTTTTTCCTAGCGAAGCATTGCTGTTAACTCAACAATTTTTAAAACAATAACTTCATTTTTTAAGTCTTTTCTTAATTAAACTTTCTCGTTTACGAATTTGCGTCGCTATTCGCCGTTGCACAAACTTCCGAGTGGGTTACTTTCCTGAAATTTAAACTACACCATCAGATAGTAATCAAGTGAAGTTTTATACTTCAATAAGCTAACATTATTTTGATAAGAGTAACTAGGCTAAACTTGAAACATATTTCAAACATTTCAATGTATTTTTCAGACATTTGATCAAAGACTATTACACAAACAGCATTATGTCTTCTTACTCGAGAAGTCACTTAATATGTTCAAGAAGTAAATCTAAGAAAAAATTGACAAAGTGGACAACGAAAGGTTGAAGGATGACCCACCTGATATATATATATATATATATATATATATATATATATATATATATATATATATATATATATATATATATATATATATATATATATATATATATATATATATATATATATATATTATTCAAGAATTGCCACTTAATAATATAACCGTGGAATAAATTTGTATAATTTTACTTCTGCTAATGAGGATTCGAACTCGGGCCTCTCAGATGTTAAGACATTGCGTTAACCACTACACCAACTGATGGTACAAAAAGGAATCTGTCGGAACTGCTCCTGACATATCGCCTAGGCAGACAGTCCCTATTGAATCCTCCGACCACACTTGGGCGTAGGGTTTACAAGCCAGAGCTCTATCCTCGTAAACCGCAGATACATATGTTATTCAAGAATTGCCACTTAATAATATAACCGTGGAATAAATTTGTATAATTTGTATTTTTGTACCATCAGTTGGTGTAGTGGTTAACGCAATGTCTTAACATCTGAGAGGCCCGAGTTCGAATCCTCATTAGCAGAAGTAAAATTATATATATATATATATATATATATATATATATATATATATATATATATATATATATATATATATATATATATATATATATATATATATATATATATATATATATATATATATATATATATATATATATATATATATATATATATATATATATATATATATATATATATATATATATATATATATATATATATATATATATATATATATATATATATATATATATATATATATATATATATATATATATATATATATATATATATATATATATATATATATATATATATATATATATATATATATATATATATATATATATATAGTAGGGTTTATAAGAGTTGTGAGATAAAATTGATAAAAATAATCTGGTCTGAGCTATCACAAAGATTACAAAGATTCCGCACTTCATTAATACGATGTTTAACAAAAATATTTTGAAAAAAAAAAAAAAAAAAAAAAAATTCAAAGGCATTAATTGCAAAATAATTTTGAATCACTAAATTTTTTTTCTGATACTTCTCGTTTGTAAGAAAAATTCATCAAATTGTGTTATGAAATAATGTAGACAAGTTAAATTAAATGTAGTTTCATAAGCTATTGATAGAATTTGATAATCAATGTTAATTAATATATATATATATATATATATATATATATATATATATATATATATATATATATATATATATATATATATATATATATATATATATATATATATATATATATATATATATATATATATATATTCTGGTAGGCAAAGGGCAGAGGCTACCAATTTCCACCAGAATTTTTTTATACACAGCACCACCATTCATGGGCAAAGTCCCATTCAAGGAGGGGGTGTTAGGAGAATAAAAATAAAATAAAAGAATAAAGAATTTAAAAAAAAAAAAGAAACTGCAGATCCAAATTTCTTAGGTGAGCACAGACGTGGGCTTTAAATAAATTGAGATTAAATTCAGCAGGAAAAACAGAAGATGGGAGAGAGTTCCACAAAACAGAGGTGGCAGGAAAGAAGGAGTAATCACAATGGACAAGCCTGGAGTTGCCTATGTCCACACAAAATTTATGCGCAGACAATGCACTCCTAGTACTACGAGGACGCCGTAAAGGTGAAGGTATACTAGTGGATAGTTCCCTCGGGCATTTGCTACTGTATAACCTTTAGAAAAGAGACAAGGTACTAGCGTCACGCCGCAAAGATAAAGGGTCAAGTGAATTAGAAAGAGCGGAACAATTTATGTCCTTTAGCCTTTGACTCAACTTTATCCAAAAGACGGGTGAAACCTGAGCCACAACAGATATGAGAGCAGTACTCCATATAAGGGCGGATGAGACCTTTGTATTATTGGAGTAACTGCTAAGAAGGAAAAAATTCTCTCAGTCTAGACAGAACTCCCAGCTTCTTTGAAGCCGCCCTAGCAACCATTGTGATATGAGATATCCAAGACATTTTTTTTTTGTTTATGTGAAAGCCAAGGATGTTTTTATTGTCAACAGGAGAGACGAGAGAACCATCGAAAGAAATGTAAAAGTTAGGAGGGGTTTTTGAGAGGGAGATTTCTAGAAGTTGAGTTTTTAAAGAGTTGAATTTCACAAGGTTGAGATGACCCCACAGGGATATTCCATCCAGATCTGCAAGAATGGAATCGGAAAGATGAAGACGAGAGGCAACTCTAGATGCAAAGTAAGGAGTAAATTTGAAATGAATAGAAGAATGGAAGGTCGAGTCATCGGCATATCAATGGATAGGGTTAGATAATCAGTTGAGAAGGTCATGTCATTAATGAAAAGTAAGAATAGAGTAGGAGATAAGACAGAACCCTGAGGAACACCACTATTGACAGGAAAGAAAGAAGTTGCTTCATCAACAACAGCCGAAATTGAGCGATTAGAAAGAAAGCTAGACATAAGTAAGCAAAGAGAAGGAGAGGAGCTTGGAAAGCAGTGACGCATGCAATACCCGGTCAATTGCCTTAGGTATGTCAGGCGCCACTACGCAAGTCTCCTCATGGTCCCTAAGGGCAGAAGACCATAAATTTGTGAGATAGGAAAGTATATCATCAGTAGATCTCGAACGTCGAAAGACATACTGATGGTCGGAAAGAAGGGAATGAGATTCCAGATCATCTAAGAAGTGAGAGTTGAGAAGGGTTTCAAAGATCTTAGACAGAATATAAGTGAGAGCTATAGGGCGATAGTTGGAAGTATCAGAGCGTATATCTTTCTTCGGGATACATTGGACTAATGCGCACATCCAACACTGAGTGAAAGTACTAGTATTGAAGCGTAGAGAGAAAAGTTGAACGAGGGACTGAGCCAGCCCAGAAGCACACTCCCTTAAAACTCGTGGAGGTGATCCGGGCCGCTTGCCTTCCTAACGTTCATAGATTTCAAAAGCCCAAGCACCTGATCAAATGTAATCACAGGTAAAGGCATGAGACAACTGAGAGGAGAAGAAATAAAAGAAGGATTGCCGGTCGAATTAAAGGAGAACAAGAGGCCGAAGAGATTAGCCTTTTCAGTTGGAGTGTTAGTAACAGAACCATCAGGAGGGAATGAGAGGAGGAAAGGAAGATTTACAGAAATTAT
Organism: Armadillidium nasatum; assembly: GCA_009176605.1. Lineage (NCBI taxonomy): Eukaryota > Metazoa > Arthropoda > Malacostraca > Isopoda > Armadillidiidae > Armadillidium > Armadillidium nasatum. Next base: position 13,806 of record SEYY01004042.1, read on the forward strand.
TGGAGATGTTTTTGGCAAGAGAAAGATTTATCAGTAGAAAAATTTATCAGCTCAGCACACCTAAGTTTGGTGAAGGTCCACTTTGCTCGTCGAAGAATATCCCTGCAACGATTCCGAGCAGAATGAAAATTAGCGAGTGATAGGAGAAGAAGAATTTTTCCACTCTCGATACCCGATGTCCCTAGCCTGAATGGCACGCGTGCACGATCGAACCATGAATTTTGTGGAGAGAAAAATTTAAATGAAGAAGGAATAAGCCTGCTCATACCATCAACAATTACAGCCATACCTTACTGGCAGAGACCGAAGCGTTTTCAGAGACAAAACAGTCCTTCCAGTGATAGTTAGCGTAGAAGCTACGCAAACCCCACAATCAGCCCGATTAAAGTGTCAGAAGATACGCTCAGGGCCTGACCCGATACATTGCGTTTAAAAGTTTGCAAGTCAAAGAAGTTGGGAAAACAGATTTAAGGGAGTATGTTCCAGACTTTACCAGTAGAGTATATGTAAGATTGGGCATAGAGGTTAAGTCTGGGATGAGAGAGCTGGACAGAGAAAGGATGAGACTGTATAGAAAGTAGAGTTTCACGAGCCCTTCTCAGTGGATATATATAAATATATATATATATATATATATATATATATATTATATATATATATATATATATATATATATATATATATATATATATATATATATATATATATATATTATATATATATATATATATATATATATATATATATATATATATATATATATATATATATATATATATATATATATATATATATATATATATATATATATTCCCCATTAGTTGTAACCTTTAAATCCTTGACGGTAAAGAGGCTTTGTATTCTTGTGTTCTCTTGTTGTGTGTCGACTGGTATACGTGTGGTAGCCACCACTTCCCTCTACGACCGTTGCAGCGGCTGCCTCTGTTGGAAGTTCACTTCAAAGGAGGAACCACAGTCGAGGGCAAATATTCTTGCCAAACTGTATTTCCTTTGAAGGCAGAGGAGTGAAGATCTTCTGGGTCCTTAGGGATCTTCTTTGAGACCATTGCTCTGATAGATAGCTGAGGAAAAAAGGTGTAGGTGTCAAGCTACTGTTTCACAGTTTCTTGAAGATTAAGGAGCTGCTTCTTCTGGGTCGGTTGCTGCAACTTTTCCTTTCGGAGCTTCTGCTTCTAATCTCTTCTGTCTTTTCTTTAAAGGGAAAACCAAACCCACATATTTAAGATGCCTTCTAATAATTATCTCAAGAATGCGAAAGATCCTAAAACAAGTAGATTAGTTTTTTACTTTTGATTAATTTTTATTCAAAATTTACAATAACCTTATTAAAAAAAAATTTCATTACAACGTATTGAATAAACAGATAAAAAATTTTACAAATAATTAATAACTATTTATATGTAATATTCTTTGCAAAAAATATTTAATATATTTATTATTCCATTAAAATTTTCAATTTTCATCCAAAGGCGGTTGCTGTGCTTGTTGTTGTTCTCTCTCTCTCTCTCTCTCTCTCTCTCTCTCTCTCTCTCTCTCTCTCTCTCTCTCTCTCTCTCTCTCTCTCTCTCTCTCTCTCTCTTCTCTTCTCTTCCTTCTTACTGTATTTCTCTTCAGTTTTCAGTCTTAGACGGTTGCTGTGCTTATGTGCGCTGTAACGATGATTATTCTCATATCTTTAATTTAGAATTTTCCGAATATTAAACTTTGTGACTTAATCTCTCTTGCCAATCTACGAATAAATTTATTTGTTTTGTTTATCCATCTCTTTATCTCCTAACTTCATAGACTACCTAAAATTCTCCTACCATCAAAACCAAAATAGAGCATATTCTCTTGTCATCTTTTTGAAAAATTATTCTTGGTGATTTCAAGAAATTTATTTGTTCTCTCTCTCTATCTCAGGATTCTGCGCTGGGTCCTCTTCTATTCTTAATCTATATTAATGATTTGGATTGGGAAATAAAATGTATAATTTCTAAGTTTGCTGATAAATCTAAACCACCCTATCGAGTTACAAATATTGAGAGATGTATGATAGTTCAATGTGATTTGGATAAACTTTTTGGCTGGGTTAAAAAGTGACAAAATGAATTAATTTTAATAACAAAAAATGTAAGGTTCTTCATGTGGGATTTTCTAATAAGAATTTCAATTATGAATTATATAGGGGATGGCTTGAGTCTGTGGATAAAGAAAAAGATTTAGATGTGATTATTAGCAATACCTTGAAAAGGTCAGAACAGTACTTAGAAACTGGGAATAGAGATAACAGAATGCTAGGAATTATAAACTGAAATATTAATAATGAAAGTAAAGTGATCTATAAGATCTGTAATGGTTATGTTAGACCACTGTTTGAATACTGTGCACAAGTTTGGACTCATTATCTAAGAAAAGATATTAATATGCTGAAGGCAGTGCAGCGCAGAGCAGAGCTGGGCAACAAGAACGACTTTTGGATTTGAAAATAAGAATCGCTGGGATAGGTTCAAGGAATTGAAAAGGCTTTGCGTCGAAAGAAGATATCTTAGAGGAGATCTGATTTAAGTTTTTAAAATGTTGTTATCTGTTGACAATGCAATGTGGATAACTGTTTTTCATTAGGACACAGTGGACTCACCAAGGGTCATAATAAAAAGATAAAGAAGAAAGCTTGCCATCTGGATGTGAGAAAGTATTTTTTTTCAGGAAGAGAATGGTTAATAATTTGAATGGTTTACCACAAGATATTGTTGATATTAGCACTTTTTCAACTTTTTAGAAAAAGTAGAATCAGTATATAGATGATCAAGGTAGAGAATAATTGACTCAGTTTTTTTTTTTTTTTGCTGTATATCTTGGTTTTGACATGACATTCATCTAGGGTATTGGTGACTTTGCATGTTAGCTTAGAATTTAGATAATGATCTTTATAGTTTAGCTTAATAAACTGTCCAACTTTATTACCATATTTAATCGCAATGCTCAATTTTTCATGTACTATCGTGGACAGAAGTAATGCACTATTGCTTGGGTCGATCATTTTTCAAAGTCACATGGGTCTAATTTTAAGATTAGATTTTCATCCAATCGTCTTTCAACAAGATACTTTAGCCACGCCCATTGATCACAGTGAAATATAACAGTATTTTAGGTGAGCATAATATTTGGAAACAATATAGTTACACACACACACACACACACACACACACACACACACACACACACATATATATATATATATATATATATATATATATATATATATATATATATATATATATATATATAATATATATATTATAATAATAATAATAATAATAATAATAAGGATACTTTGAGAATGGTTTTTTGCAGTCTATTTCTTCTTAAAATATTAGGTTATTAGTAAAAAGTATACATGTTATGCTTGAATAATAAGGAAATTTATTATAATGATTTAAAGGATATAGCTAAATTTTTAATTTAGTTTATTTTTATGATATATATATATATATATATATATATATTATATATATATATATATATATATATATATATATATATATATATATATATATATATATATATATATATATATATATTATATATAATATAGGAAAAAAATTAGTCAAAAATTAGTCGAAAAGTAGTCGACAGGTTAATGGGCCGACACGTCATTAACAAAATTTTCTCACTTGTCGAAAACGTCGACA
>SEYY01004043.1:7500-10000 GCA_009176605.1 Armadillidium nasatum
TGTTGACATAACTGGGGTTTTAGGAAATTATTTTTTAAATGATTTTGCGGGTGAGACTATTGATTAATCTGGTTAATGTTCCTAACTCTACCGTGGCTCGAACGGTAGGGTGATTGACTCACGTTTTTTCGATCCGATAGCTATATACTACCTAGTCCTCTCCTCGAGGGCAATGCCCGTGAGATCTAAACTTTTAATAAAAAAAAAAAAAAAAAAAAAAAAACTCTTTTTTTTCTTTTATCCGATAGCTAGTCCTGAGGTATCTAAAGCTATTCTTTTGATGAAAGATAACAATTTTCATCATTCTGCTATTTCTACCCTTTTGTTCAAATCAATCTGTAATGATCTTATCCGAATTGCTGACGTTGTTGTTCACTTACTGTATAGAATCTTTCATATTCCCAACATTTAAAAAATTGCAAGAATTGTTCCTATTTTTAATCGTGATAACCCTAGCCTTCTTGATAGTTATCGGCCTATTTCGATTTTGTCACCATTCAAGTTTTTTGATAGAATTATTTATTCTAGGCTATTTAATTATTTTGATGGTTTAAATCTTTTAACTAAATTTCAATTCGGTTTTCGGAAAGAAAAATCTATTGAGTGGTGCTGTATTGAATTTACTTTATGAGTTTAATGACACATTTAAAAACAAAAATTTTGGTACTGCCGTTTTTGGAGACTACTCTAAGGTATTTGATATGGTTGACCATAGTGGTTTGCTGTTGAAACTTCAAAAGTATGGGATCATGGGTAATTGTATCGACGTTTTTAAATCTTATTTCTGCAATTGAAAACAGTATGTTGAAATTAATGGATGTTCGTCCGATATAATCTCTGTTGAAATTGGTGTTCCTCATGGTTCTGCCTTGGGCCTATTATTTTTCTTAATTTATATCAATGATGTTGCCAGAGTTCTTGCACATTGTAAAAGTTATCCTTTATGCTGATGATGTAGTTATTATCAGCTCTGACACTAATTATAATAAATCTGTGCATAATGTCAATCTTGATCTTGTTAATTTACGTAAATGGAGCTTAATGAATAAACATAAATTGTATCCTAACAAAACTAAGTACATGATTGTTACACCCAGACCTAAAAAAATGTTTCAATAATGTTTATTTGGGCTCTACCTCTTTAGAAAGAGTATCATCTTTCAAATACTTAGGTCTTTAGATTCATGATAGCTTTAAATTCGATATTCACATATCTGGAATTATTGCTGGTATGCTGTACTCTTTGAATAAGTTGTTATCTTACTCTACTCTTAGATCTCTATATTACTCATTTGTTTATCCTTTAATTAATTTAACTATCCTTGCATGGGGATCGTCCTTTCCTGTACGCTTAAATAAGTTGAACGTTGCAGTTAACAACTCTCTAAGAAAAATTGGCTCTAGTCTCAGTATTGGTAGCTTAAGTGGACTTTATTAATTCCTTGATATGATGACTGTTAAACATGTTTATAATTAGAAGCTTACGAAATTCATGTATGGTGCAATTTATGAATCTCATGTTTTACTCTACGATTTTATGGATGATGTCGATTAGTATCATGAATATGATACTAGACGTTATTTGCTTCGTTTACCTTTTAATAGAGTTATGGTTAGCAATCAATTCTTTTTGAGAAATGCTATTAAACATTGGTCTATATTACCTGATAATCTCAGAACCTTGCCATCTGGAGCAGTGTTTAGAGAACATATTATATCCTTTTTGAAATTGAATCTCTGAATATATTAAAAAGTAAATGTTAATAAAGTTTATCTAATATTATTATATTATTATTATTATTATATTATTATTATTATTATTATTATTATTATTATTATTATTATTATTATTATTTATTATTATATATTTATATTATTATATATAATATAATATTATATAATAATTTATAATATATATATATATATATATATATATATATATATATATATATATATATATATATTGTATATATATATATATATATATATATATATATATATATATATATATATATATATATATATATATATATATTTATATATATATATATATATATATATATATATATATATATATATATATATATACTATATATATATATATATATATATATATATATATATATATATATATATATATATATATATACTATATATATATATATATATATATATATATAATATATATATATATATATATATATATATATGCATCTAAGCACAGTTTCGATTTTTTCATATTAATAACTGTAATATTCCACTATTTTTAAATTTTGATCGATTTGAATTTTGAGCAATATATATATATATATATATATATATATATATATATATATATATATATATATATATATATATATATATATATATATATATATATATATATATATATATATATATATATATATATATATTATGTTCCTTGACGATAGGAAGCTGCACTGCTTCTCCAAGAAACTTTTCCTCATTATTCTTGGGAATCTAACGAAACCTCTAACTG
>SEYY01004043.1:20000-22717 GCA_009176605.1 Armadillidium nasatum
CTCTCTCTCTCTTCTTCATTTCTCTCCCACTTTCTCTCAATCACCAAGTATAAACTTTTGTTGTTCTACACATGAAAAATCATTATGATAATAATATATAATAATAATAATAATAATAATAATAATAATAATAATAATTATTATTATTATTATTATTATTATTATTATTATTATTATTATTATTATTTCATTTAAAAATTTTCACTACATTATTATATATATATATATATATATATATATATATATATATATATATATATATATATATATATATATATATATATATATATATATATATATATATATATATATATATATATAGGGTGTCGAGATGTAGTGAATAGGGCTTTGCCCGTGAGCGGTGGTGATGTGTAAAAAAGAAAATAATAAAAAAATAAAAAAATAAAAATTAATAATACTAGTTTTTGGAAAAGAAAATTGATATTTATAGATAATACTTTATTTAATCATGACACAGCACCCTCTACACTAAAACGCTCATCTCTATTCTCCTCACGAAACTGTTTTTCGCACTCTTGAGAGTTTCAGGGGTGATCATTTGGCATCTAGTTATTGCATCCCTTAAATCATCAGGTGTGCGTGGATAATTTTTGTATACAGCAGATTTGAGATGACCCCAAAGGAAAATCAAGTGGGCTAAGATCAGGTGATCGGGGTGGAAACTCCACGGGCCCTCTCCGTCCAGTTCATCGGTTAGGAAAGAGTCTGGTCCAAGAGGTCACGATCGGATGTTGTAAAATGTACTGGAGCTCTATCCTGCTGAAAAAAAGACGTTTCGACGTCGACGTATGAGAACATCCTCAAGGCATTCAGTGACATTATCATTAAAGAAGTATCGGCCAATTATTTTCTCTTCCCAGATTCCAGCCCACACCATGATCATCGGGTTGTGATGGTTTTTTTTCCTCCTCATTCCGACGTGGATTGCTATCTGACCAATATCCGTTTTGTGCCAGTTCACCTGGCCATTCAAATGAAAAATGGCTTCACCACTGATAAATATTGACGCATCCATATATGCACTCATCCATTCACAAAATTCAATCAGCCTATCAGCGTCCTCAACATGTAGAGCTTGCACAAGGTGTAAAAGATGTACTTTGTACGGATGAAATTTATACGTCATGAGAATGCGATGCACTGATTGATAATTTGCTTATATTTACCTCATGGCTTATTCTTCTCACTGATTTTACAGAATTTTTTTTTTTACAACAGACGCCAAAATGTTAAAAATGGATGTTTCTTCATCAGTTGCAATCTTTGGCCGCCCACATTTCGGACAGTCAACAACTGAGCCAGTTTCTTGAACGGTTGGAATGGTTTAATGGTTGGCTCTCAGGGTGGCTGTGGTTGAATTCATCAGTTACTGAGCAATGTGTAGCATTTTGTCTACCAAACATGAAAAAAAAGTTGAACTCTTTCTTCTACTCTTAGTTTCTAAGACATAATGCAATCTGAGAGCAGAAACTAAATTGCATGTCAATATATTTTTTAGGAAACCCGTATGGTGATGCGCGACATCTGGGACACCCTACATATATATATATATATATATATATATATATATATATATATATATATATATATATATATATATATATATATATATATATATATATATATATATATATATATATATATATATATATATATATATATATATATATATATATATATATATATATATATATATATATAATATATATATATATATATATATATATATATATATATATATATATATATATATATATATATATATATATATTATATATATATATATATATATATATATATATATATATATATATATATATATATATATATATATATATATATATATATATAAACAAAATAAAAAAAACAAGTCGCTATCAGAAAAAGAATTAAAAAAAATAAAAAATAAAATTTTTAGTTTAAAAAAAAATAAAAAAATTATATATTAAGTTTCACTTTCATCTATTAATAACAAATCGTAGACCCTCGTTTGACGCAAGATTTATCTTTTGAATCATTTAAAAAGCGGTTTGAAAATTGAAGTAAAAAGCTTAGTTGTAATACTTTAATCTCTTACTCTTTGCATGTGAAAAAATTTCCCTCTTTGACGTTTTTGATAAGAGAGTTTTTAATCTTAGACTGCAGAAAGTTTTTCATATATATATATATATATATTATATATATATATATATATATATATAATATATATATATATATATATATATATATATATATATATATATATATATATATATATATATATATATATATATATATATATATATATATATATATATATATATATATATATATATATATATATATATATATATATATATATATATATATATATATATATATATATATATATATATATATATATATATATATATATATATATATATATATAGTTAATTAAAGAGTGTGAGATAGTTAAACAATATATTAGGACAAAAAAGATTAAAAGTTTGTGAGAGCGAAAGAGAGAATTGAAAAGGCGTATAGCTAATATTCTATGAGAAATTCACTCTAGAAAGGCAATGAGTACTCCATACAAAGGCGAATCACATCTGTTTTGAACAAATAAACTAGCCGATAATTGCTTTGGTTTCGTCAACATTAAACATAAAGTGTAATAATATTATATATATATATATATATATATATATATATATATATATATATATATATATATA
>SEYY01004044.1:0-17500 GCA_009176605.1 Armadillidium nasatum
TATATATATATATATATATATATATATATATATATATATATATATATATATATATATATATATATATATATATATATATATATATATATATATATATATATATATATATATATATATATATATATATATATATATATATTCTATATATAGTCAATATATAATGGTATATACATCCCTTAACTGGAAGTTACCATTTTCAGTGATGATGGTTTAGGTCATTGGTCAGCAATTCTCGACCAGTCGAAGAGCTTGACTGATCCAATGTGCAAATTCATTTTTTTTTTTTTTTTTTTTTTTTTTTTTTTTTGTAAACATTTATATTAAATTAATAATTAAAAACTAATTCAGAGTTAAAAAACATTTTAAAAGAAAATTAGAAAAATCATTTGGTATATTATACTTATAAACATGTAATATAAAAGTTATTTTTGAATTAGATATTACAATGGAAAAAAGAAATTCATATAATTTTGAAATAGTTTTAAAATTAAAATTAAAATTAAGGAAATTTATATTTATTTAAAAAGGGATATTTAGTTTGTTTATCTTTTAAGAGTTAAAATACGTATTCCTTGAATTTCTTTTTAGTCCTAAAATATCCAATTGGGATTTTATATATTTAAATGTAAGCACTAGCCAGGTACCAACAAACAATAATGTTATTAAAAAGAAAATGACCCATTATTAAAAAAAAAAGGTTGTCGCCCGCTGGTTTAAGTTTGTATTTTCTTCTTAGGTTTTCCAAAATTTTTATTTTCAAAGAGTATTAGGTTTCCAAAAGGTCAACCTATTTAAAGGAACACATATACATACACGTACACAACACGCAGACACACACGCACACATACACACACTTCATACATATATATATATATATATATATTATATATATATATATATATATATATATATATATATATATATATATATATATATATATATATATATATATATATATATATATATATAGGGTTAAGTATATAGTATTTATTTCAGCAAAGGCAATTTTTTTTACCTGAAATTTTCCTTTTTTAGGGTAAAAAAAATGTGTTGAAAAATTTAATTTTCCCACACACACACACACACAACACATATATATATATATATATATATATATATATATATATATATATATATATATTATATATATATATATATATATATATATATATATATAGGTATATATAATATATATATATATATATAATATATTATATATATATATATATATATATATATATATATATAATATATATATATATATATATATATATATATATATCACTGTAAAGCTAAAAGTTTGATATATCTCTTAAAATTGATTCAAATAAATTCTTTCCTTTATTTCGAATACGCCACATAAACTCATATAAATAAGATTCAAAAACTGTCAACTTACCTAGCGTAATTCAATCAAACATAGTATATCTAAAAAGCCTAACCTAACCTAACTAAACCTAACCTAACCTAACCTAACCTAATGAAACCTAACCAAACCTAACCTCACCTAACCTAACCTAACTTAGCCTAAACTAACCTAACCTAACCTATCCTAAGCAAACCTAACCTAAAAAAATATAACAACGATGGAAAAGGTAATTCGAAAGTCATTTTCTGACAAAAAAAAAAAAAAAAAAAAAAAAAAAAAAAAAAAAAAAAAAAAAAAAAAAAAAAAAAAAAAAAAAAAAAAAAAAAAACTTTTTCCAGCTTTATTTCACTTCTCCCTATATAGGGTAAAATTGAATTTTTGCGGGTAAAATTGAAAAAAATTACTTTAATATTTAAGGGAGATAAAAGTCCTGGTTTATTTTACTTGTCTATATATATAATATATATATATATTACTATATATATATATATATATATATATATATATATATATATATATATATATATATATATATATATATATATATATATATATATAGTATATATATATATATATATATATATATATATATATATATATATATATATATATATATATATATATATATATATATATATATATATATATATATATATATATATATATATATATATATATATATATATATATATATATATATATATATATATATATATATATATATATATATATACAAAATCAGGAGCGCATCACGAGCTCTCATTGCGTGTGGACGTGTTTCACTCGCTGAACTGGATGGCCTGAAGGGCAGTATTTTGTCTGCCTGGAAGGACAGTATATCTCCTCGTCGGTGAGATTCGCTCTCAAAAACAAAACAAACAAAAAAAAAATAGCAAAATCAAAGTTTCTAGTTATATAAAACTCTAGAAACTAGAATATTAATTCTGTAAATATTGCATTATGTTTCTTATTCAAGACGAGTCATAAGATTTTATTAATGAAAATGGTACAAAGCATACAGCAGCTTCATAAGCTTTTTAATATATATATATATATATATATATATATATATATATATATATATATATATATATATATATATATATATATATATATATATATATATATATATATATATATATATATATATATATATATATATATATATACAGAGATGGACAAAATAATATATCATGCTAAATATTACATATTTTTCTTGTTGGTAACTTTGCGCCTTGAATTTATTGCGTAGTTTACATGTTAAAGCCTTCTAGGTTATATTCCAGTATTACAAACTTTGATGTGTTAAAGTTATAGTAAATAGATGATGAAATGTGTGACCTGTTAGACTTCGAGAGAGGGCAAATTGTTGGTGCTCGGTTAGTTGGAGAGTCTGCGACCAAAACAACTGAACTGTTTAACGCGTTATGAGCGACAGTGCCGACGGTACTCATATAATCATATTTTTTCGCTAGTCCGTTATGCGACGAAGCTTATTCATAGTATTCCTAAACTGTGAGACTAGATGGTCTGAGAAGTACAAGAGTATCCGTGTTTTTAAGGATCATTTCCTTGATTTTGTTGATGCATTAAAGACATTAGATGAAGAAAGAAATGCTGCAACAAGAATAAAATGCATGCAGCTGTGTGCAGATCTTCATTTGTTGTGTCAGTAGCATTAATTGGGAAGTATTGCGCTATACTGGAACCCGCAGCAAATACACTTCAATTGAAGACACTTGACATAGTTAAGGCCAACTAGCTCATTTAAACTATTCTCGACATGCTAAGAGATCATTGGGAAGATGCAAAGAACGTCACAGCTAATCTTTTTGTAAAATGCAGTCAACATTACGAAGCATTTGAACGTTGATGTAAATGACACTCGCATTGATGGCCGACAAAAGCATAAAAGAAACACTCCAGCCGAAAATCCATTCCAATTTGAGAGAAGGTTTCTAATAATTCCTTACTTGGATTTCATCATATCTTTAGAAGTAAGATTTCCTGCAGACAAATCGCTTGCATTTTCATTGGAACATTTATATCCGAGTAACATGAGAGATGCTTCATTGTAGGAATGGAGTGAAAGTGTTTCATCTTGTGAAACTATTTTTAATTTGCAAGGCATAGAATGAGTAAGGGAATTGTGATTCAAAATAGGATGTACAGGAAGCGCCAAACATTATTGAGATTTTTAAAAAGAGCCAATTTTTTTCCCGACCATTAAAAAATCACTAATGATATTGTTTTCACAGCATGAAACAAAAGCACTACTGAGTGTTCCTTTAGTTCTCTTATCCGAATTAAAACTGTTACCAAGAAGCACTATTAGAGAAAATAAATTAAATGGGCTAACCATGCTAAGCATTAACCGTCAATTGGGTTTTTGCAAACAAAAAGCAATTAGCGGAAGCTGTAAATTAGAAAATGTGCAACTAATTCTCACAAACTATTATTCAAAAAATAATTTTTTTTCATAAATGGTGTTCTTCCTTTCCTTATTATGTATTATTACATGACACCCCCCCCCTTCCACAATGGACCCCTCCTCTCTTATGAAAGAGATTGAATTCAGAAAGCTGCCCGTTTGAGGTTTTGAGCTGGGTACACCGATATTTATATATATATACATATATATATATACAATTTTATAACTGCTAATGATGTTATAATTTCGAGGAATCGAACCCGGGCCCCAAAAGATGGAAGTCCGTTGTGTTGACCACTACTCCACTGATGGTACAAAAGGAAATAATCCAGAACTTCTACTGACATTTCTCGCCTAGTGAAAAGTCCCTTCAATATTTCCCCGACCACAACTTGGGCGTAGCGTCAACATGGACCAGGTTCTATCCTGAGTATAAACCGCAGTGCAAATGTTATAATTTTGATAACCACTATGATAAACCGTGGAATCATTATTTACAATTTTATAACTGCTAATGATGTTATAATTTCGAGGAATCGAACCCGGGCCCCAAAAGATGGAAGTCCGTTGTGTTGACCACTACTCCACTGATGGTACAAAAGGAAATAATCCAGAACTTCTACTGACATTTCTCGCCTAGTGAAAAGTCCCTTCAATATTTCCCCGACCACAACTTGGGCGTAGCGTCAACATGGACCAGGTTCTATCCTGAGTATAAACCGCAGTGCAAATGTTATAATTTTGATAACCACTATGATAAACAACGGACTTCCATCTTTTGGGGCCCGGGTTCGATTCCTCGAAATTATAACATCATTAGCAGTTATAAAATTGTAAATAATGATTCCACGGTTTATCATAGTGGTTATCAAAATTATAACATTTGCACTGCGGTTTATACTCAGGATAGAACCTGGTCCATGTTGACGCTACGCCCAAGTTGTGGTCGGGGAAATATTGAAGGGACTTTTCACTAGGCGAGAAATGTCAGTAGAAGTTCTGGATTATTTCCTTTTGTACCATCAGTGGAGTAGTGGTCAACACAACGGACTTCCATCTTTTGGGGCCCGGGTTCGATTCCTCGAAATTATAACATCATTAGCAGTTATAAAATTGTAAATAATGATTCCACGGTTTATCATAGTGGTTATCAAAATTATTATATATATATATATATATATATATATATATATATATATATTATATATATATATATATATATATATATATTTTTTTTTTTTTTTTTTTTTTTTTTTTATCACCTCTGGTGGGCAAAGGCCAGAGGCCTACCAAAATTCCACCAGAGTTGGGGAAAGACGGAAGTCTGGTCAAATTAAAGGCCGACATGTCCCGATACACGACGTTTAAAGGTGTGTAAGTCATAGGAAGTTGGAAAAATAGAAGAAGGAGTGTGTTCCAGACTTTACCAGTAGAGTACATGTAGGACAGAGCATAGCGGTTAAGCCTGGGGTCAGAGAGTTGGACAGAGAAAGGATGAGACTGTGTGGAAAGTCGAGTCGCACGAGCCCTTCTCAGAGGAGGAGGTATGTGACGAGAGAGTTCAGAAGAGCAGTGTCCATTGTAATAGCGATAGTAAAGAAGAGAGAGTAACGCAACAATTCGACGGGCAGAAAGAGATTGAAGAGAGTTAGTAAGAGCAGGAGAGTTGATGAGACGAAATGCCCTAGACTCCACCTTCTCTAGGAGAGCTGTATGTGTGGAACCACCCCAGATATGTGAAGCATACTCCATACAGGGGCGAACAACACCCCTATACAGAGCAAGCAACTGGTGGAGTGAAGAAATACTGAAGGCGCCTCAGAACACCCAACCTCTTAGAAGCCTGTTTAGAAAGAGAGTAATGTGATCTTTCCAAGAAAGATCACGAGAAAAAGAAACACCAAGAATATTAAGGACAGATGAAGGCATGAGTTGTGTGTTTTCGAAGAAGATATCATAGTTGTGTGGAAGATTGTGTCGAGTGGAGAGATGGAGGAATTGAGTTTTGGTGGCATTGAAAACAACCATGTTCTCTCTGCCCCAATTAGAAATACGAGATAGATCAGAGGTCAGCTGCTCCAAGGCAACCCTCCTTGCGTCTAGTAACTGTTGTTGAGAGGGGCGCCTTTCAAATTGAAAAGAGTAATGAAGGTGGAGTCATCAGCATAGGAGTGGATAGGAGATGAAGTAACAGAGAGAAGATCATTAATGAATAGTAGAAAAAGTGTTGGGATAGGACAGATCCTTGAGGAACACACTTTAATAGATTTAAAGGAAGAGCGGTGGCCATCTACAACAGCTGCTATAGAACGACCGGAAAGGAAATCAGAGAGAAGGTCACAGAGAGAAGGATGGATTCCGAAAGAGGGAAGTTTGGAAATCAAAGCTTTGTGCCAGACTCTATCGAAAGCTTTCGATATGTCTAGCGCAACAGCAAAAAGATTCACCGAAATGCCGAAGAGCGGAGGACCAAGAGTCAGAGAGAAGGGAAAGGAGATCACCAGTAGAGCGTTTCTTACGAAAGCCATACTGGCGATCAGAGATAAGATTAGAAGAATTGAGATGTTTCCAAATCTTCCTGTTATGGATAGATTCGAAAACTTTAGAAAGAACGGAGGTTAAAGAAATTGGACGATAGTTAGAGGGCTGAGAGGGGTCCCCCTTCTTCGGCACAGGCTGAATGAGCTTTTCCAGCAAGAAGGGAAGGTTGAAGTAGAAAGACATAGACGAAAAAGTTTTCCAAGGCAGGGTGCAAGCTCGGAAGCACAAGTTTTGAGAACCACAGGAGGGATACCGTCAGGACCGTACGCCTTCTTAGTGTTAAGCTCAGAGAGAGCAGAAATAACGTCTTTAGAAGAGATTATAATTTTAGGCATAAATGAGTTGGAGGGGGTTGGAGGAGAAGGAACAGCTCCGGAATCATCTAAGGTTGAATTAGAGGCAAAAGTTTGAGCGAAGAGTTCAGCTTTAGAGGAAGGCAAAACGGCAGTTGTACCGTCAGAAGATACTAAAGGAGGGAAAGAGGAAGAAGCAAAGTTAGAGTGACATTTTTTGCAAAATGCCAGAAAGGGCGTGAGGATGTAGAGCCAGAAAGATTGTTGCATTTTAAGCGGAGAAAGGAGTTTTTAGTATTACGGAGAATAGATTTTGCACGATTCCGGGATGAAATATAAGTTTGCATGAGTTTCTGGAGTTTGAAGACGACGGTAATCCCTGAAGGCAGCATCCCTGTGGCGGATAGCACGAGAACAAGCAGAGTTAAACCAAGGTTTGTTAGGTTTAGTAGAAGGGAAAGAATATGGAATGTACGCCTCCATGCCAGAGAGAATCACCTCGGTTATGCGCTCTGCACACTCAGAGGGACCTCTCCCACGGAAACAGTAATATTCCATGGAAAATCAGAGAAGTACAACCGCAAGTCAGACCAGTTAGTGGCACCGAAATGCCAGAAACGTCTCCTCGCCGAAGGCGGGGCCGTTCTTGCGGAAGACTTGAAGAGACAGGACAAGATACAGAGATAAGAAGGTGATCGGATGAACCCAGAGGAGGAAAGAGTTTAACAGTGTAAGGAAAAGGATAAGAAGTTAGGAAAAGATCAAGTATGTTGGGTTCATCACCAAGGCGATCAGGGATACGGGTAGGGAGATGCACCAACTGCTCAAGGTTGTTCTGGATAGAAAATTGGAAGGCGAGTTCACCAGCTGGATCGTGAGAACTAGATGAAAGCCATTGGCGGTGTGAACATTGAAATCACCTAATGATGATTTCGGAGAAGGGAGAAGAAGAAAGAATGTGTTCTATTTTGGAGTTAAGATAGTCGAAGAATTTTGGATAGTCTGTAGAGTTAGGAGATAAGTAGACAGAGCAGATAAATTTAGTTGTAGAGTTGCAAGAAGTTAAGCCATAAGTAGAGAATTCAGAAGACTCCAAATTAGAAACACGAGAACAGATAACATCGTTGCGCACATAAGCGCAACATCCGCCTTTGGATGAAAATTGAAAATAGAGACAGTAGGAGGAAACAGGTAGGGCTTGCTGTCAGAGCACCCAGACACCTGAGTTTCGGTTAAGAATATATATATATATATATATATATATATATATATATATATATATATATATATATATATATATATATATATATATATATATATATATATATATATATATATATATATATATATATATATATATATATATATATATATATATATATATATATATATATATATATATATATATATATATATATATATATATATATATATATATATATATATATATATATATATATATATATAGTATATATACATATATGTGTGTGTGTGTGTGTGTGTGTGTGTGTGTGTGCGCGCGTGTGTTTGTATATGTATATGTGTGTGTGTGCAAATGATTTTAAAAGCACATATAATAAAACATCATTTGAAATTTTGTTCCAATAACTTTTTCGCATAATTTTTTTGTTATTCGGGTAAAACTTTTGCTACTTTACATCAAACTAAAAGAAAAATATTTGAAAATTTAATTCACTATTATTTATAAAATAATATAAAATTATTCAAAATAGAATATACATTGCAAATGAATAATTATATATATTAGTTGCATGTTTTTAATATTGCAGTCATTGATGATCTGAAGGCTTTTGAACTATTTTCTTCCCTCTAAATTGGCGCTGCTCTGGTTTTAGTGGAGGTATCCCTGTATATATATATATATATATATATATATATATATATATATATATATATATATATATATATATATATATATATATATATATATATATATATATATATATATATAATTTGTGTCTTATATAAATGGTAAGTTAATAGAGAAAAAAGATAGTCTACAAAATGACGTCCTAAATAGTTAACATTTCAGTCTTACCAAAGTTTACTTTCATCTTACCAGGCACAATGACTTTTAATCCCTTTTCTTTTTCTTCTTTTCCAATCTTCATTTCTCTTGTTTTGGTTACTTCATTTAAATTCTTGAAAGAAATTCTGGAGGAAGAATCGGACTTAGGACGTATTCGCATTACAGATTTTTTATCGCTTTCGTTAAAGAGTTTTCAAACCACCTGGCTAAGTTAAAAAAAAAAAATAGAAAAATGTTACAAGAATTTTGAATTGAATAATTAATAATAATAATAATAATAATAATAATAATAATAATAATAATAATAATAATAATAATAATAATAATAATAATAATAATACAGAAGAACCTATGTTATTTAAAATCTCTTAAAAAATTGCTGCATGAAACTCGGATTATACCTCAATGGATGACGAAGCAACGCTGCTGCTTCCCGAATCTTGAGAATGAAGCGACGATAAGGACGAATAACGCTTCTGTTGCTTCGTGTTCGAACTTATCATGGAATCTTTCCTCTCGCAAACTTCTTTTCCTTTGAAGGAAGTTATACTTCCTAAACTCGATCTGTAATCACAAACATCATCTACATTATTATTATTATTAATATTATTATTATTATTATTATTATTATTATTATTATTATTATTATTATTATTATTATTATTATTATTATTATTATTATTATTATTATTATTATTATTATTATTATTATTATTATTATTGAATTTAGTAGTATAGGACCTACTGTAAATTTGAAACCTGTAAATGTATATCCTCTGAATAAAGCTTGATAATTGAATTATTATTATTATTATTATTATTATTATTATTATTATTATTATTATTATTATTATTATTATTATTATTATTATTATTATTATTATTATAGTAACAATTTATAGTTTTAAGAGTATTAATTATTGTTCACCAAGTTCTTAGCATAAAAAGACTCTTTAGAGTTACGACTTCAACAACAGCAATAACATCATCAAAAAATAACAACACTGAAAACGACATCAACAACAACAACAACAACAACAACAACAACAACAACCACAACCACAACCACAACCACAACAACAACAACAACAACAACAACAACAACAACATCAACAACAACATCAACAACATCAACATCAACAACATCAACATCAACATCAACAACAACAACAACATCAACATCAACATCAACAACAACATCAACAACAACAACAACAACAACAACAACAACAACAACAACAACAACAACTTAAAAAGATACTGAAAATAAAATAAAGATACTGAAAACTAATAAAATATAATTTTTTATTTATATATAAATAATTTGATTAATTAAAAATGGAAAAAGTTACATTAACAAAACATCTTATTCAATATATATATATATATATATATATATATATATATATATATATATATATATATATATATATATATATATATATATATATATATATATATATATATATATAATATATATAATATATATAAATATAATATAAAAATAAAAAAAAAAAAAAAAAAAAAAAAAAAAAAAAAAAAAAAAAATTTTAATTTTTTTTTTTTTTTTTCCTTTTCTTACCTGGAGCCAAAGTCCCTTCTTAAAGTATTTCTTTTTCCTTTGGGAGGAGGAGGAACGTTCTCCTGCTGACAGTAAAGGACACAAGCCTCGAAAACTTCGGCGTCTGTTACAGATTCTTCTCCAATTATATTAGTGATAAATTTGATTCGCTCCTGAAGGACTCGCAGTTCGATGTCAGACTGTCAAGATAATCGGGTTAATGGTTTGTATATTAATAGTCCATTGTTACAACCACAGTTACAACTGACTTAAAGAGAAAAAAAGATTTAGGAATAGTAGTATTAGGTAATATTGATTTCGGTGGTTAAGGAATTCTGAAGGGAAGGTCGTTAATTAAAATAATTCTTTATCTTTCACTATTTAAGTCTCGTTGTAAATTATAATTCCTTTAATAATAAACCTGTTTTAAATTTAGTAAAAACAGAAAATTCTGCTATTAATTAAAAAAAATATATTTAATTCTTAGTTCTTTGCCCTCACTCCTCTTTTTTTATTAATTTCATCTCCATGAATAAGACACAGAAAGCTTCTGAGGCAAGTAAAAAAAAAAAAAATTTAAATAAAAAATAAAATAAAAAAATAAAATAAAAAAATTTCCATGGGAAAATAAAAATTCCCTAAATATCCTTTTTATTTTCTTTAATAAAAAGTATAATAAGACTTAGAACCCACTAAATATGAAGATAATTTGCAGTTTCGAAAAAGATAAATAAAGAAACATCTTACCAAATGAAGAGTCTTAGTTGCCAGTTTTTGCTTTAGTGCTTTACAAGCTAAATTTGCTTGTTTAATTTTAATCAGCTGATTTCCAATATCTCTGTCAATGGCCTTTATATGAATAGTTTTTTCCTGAAGAAGTTCTGTAATGGCCCTCAGCTGGAGTTCATTCTCTCTGAGGTAATCTTTTTCCTTCTGGAAAATAAGTCCAGTGTTTTTTATATGATTTTCCAATGATCGTATGAAAGAAATATTTCTATTTTAACAAGTCTTTTTTATATATAAGATAATAATATTGTCTTGAAAAGTTTCACCTGAAATGTTTCTCTGTCTTGAGTATATAAATGGTTGCATATCTCAATATTTCTCTCAATTGAATGCAATTTGTCTTCTAAATTTAATTTTTCTTCTCCTTCTTCATCTGTTTGAAGAAATGAAAACTCAGAACGATTTTGAGCATCATAAACATATATTAATTATTCTCAGAAAGTCCGAAATTTCTAAGTGTTTTTTATCATACAATTTAATATCTACTAAAAGCTAGTCTTCTGTAGTTCAAAGGTCATATTAATACTTGTAAAAGAAATTCATAACACCTTATTCTCTCTCTCTCTCTCTCTCTCTCTCTCTCTCTCTCTCTCTATATATATATATATATATATATATATATATATATATATATATATATATATATATATATATATATATATATATATATATATATATATATATATATATATATATATATATATATATATATATATATATATATATATATATTGTTTTGGATAGATTTGGTAAATCTGAAAAATAATTTTGGAACAACTTTTATGACTACTTACGATGATAAGCCAAATGGCGAAATTTGCCCCTAAATTCATCGCTTTCAATGCTTAATAAAGTCAAAATTTTCTGCAAACTTTCAACTTCTATTTCAGCTTTTCTAACTTCGGCGTCCAAAAGATCTCCAGCTTCTTGAAGCCCTTCTCGTTCTCTTGCTACCTGTGTAGAACGTTTTCCATACATAATTAAAACTCTTTACTTGTTTTTAACTTAAAGTTTTTATATTTTTAAAACATTGATAATATTTTATGTGTAGAAAATCTACTTTCAACGAATGTTTTTAAACCTAAGAAAATGAATGAGAATGATTTAAAAAACAGTTGCAACTTTAAATTTCATCCTCATTCATTAGTAATAATAAAAGAAACATAAGAATATTAGTACAAAATCAGTCTAAAATTAGTAATACTTCTCGCATTTTTCACATTCCTCCTTCAATTAAGCGTCCTAGTTGCCAGTTTTTGCTTTAGCGATTTACAAGCTAAATTTGCTTGTTTAATTTTAATCAGCTGATTTCTAACATCTCTATCAATGGCCTTTATATGAATAGTTTATACCTGAAGGAGTCCCGTGATAAGGAGGCATCAAAATCTATTTTAATTAAACTTTTATATTTAATATCGTAACCCAACAGGCTCTATATAAATTGCATCCTATTTACTATTTTATAAACTCAAATAGTTTTTATTATACAAACATTGCATAATAGTTTCAATGACCTACAATTAAAATAATAATAAAAAATAATAATAATAGTAATTATAATAATAATAAAATAACAATAGTAATAATAATAGCAATAATACTATTAATAATAATAATAATAATAATAATAATAATAATAATAATAATAATAATAATAATAATAATAATAATAATAATAATAATAATAATAATAATAAAAATAATAATAATAATAATAATAATAATAATAATAATAATAATAATAATAATAATAATAATAATAATAATAATAATAATAATAATAATAATAATAATAATAATAATAATAATAATAATAATAAATATTAATAAAAAAAAATAATCTTTCTAGTTACAAGAGTTTTTACAAACAAAAATCGTATACTTTATATGTATAAATAAATACATTACTGAAATAGACTTCTTGGGGGGACGAATTCGTCCTATGAACCCAATAAATTAATACAAAATTAATATCAATCATTATTAAAATGATTTTTATAACTAAAAAGCAAACATTGGATACTTAATATTTTTTAAAGTCATAATCTTAACTAAACTAAACTACTTCCTTAAAGATAATAATAAAAATAACAACAGAAAGTAATGACTAACAATAACAACATTAAAATATCTGGAAAACTAACAGTTATAACAGTAATGAAGGTAACAAATAATAATAATAATAAAAACAACAATAATAATGACAATGATTGATGATGATAATAATAATAATAATAATAATAATAATAATAATAATAATAATAATAATAATAATAATAATAATAATAATAATAATAATAATAATAATAATAATAATAATCAAACAATAATAATAGCAAAAATAATAATAATAATAATAATAATAATAATAATAATAATAATAATAATAATAATAATAATAATAATAATAATAATAATAATAATAATAATAATAATAATAATAATAATAATAATAATAATAATAATAATAATAATAATAATAATAATAATAATAATAATAATAATAATAATAATAATAATAATAATAATAATAATAATAATAATAAATAATAATAATAATAATAATAATAATAATAATAATTAATAATAATAATAATAATAATAATAATAATAATAATAATAATAATAATAATAATAATAATAATAATAATAATAATAATAATAATAATAATAATAATAATAATACCTTGAGCATGACGTCGATAGGCGAAACTTCAATTTCATCTTCTGAAACATTTATACATTTTCGGATGCGATTCATCCTGCCATATATATATATATATATATATATATATATATATATATATATATATATATATATATATATATATATATATATATATATATATATATATATATATATATATATATATATATATATATATATATATATATATATATATATATATATATATATATATTTGGCTGTCGTCGGGAGTGGAGGTTCTTAAATCAGATGGGAAAAGAAAAGTTAGAAGAATGAGATGGAAGAGAAGAGAAGACAAGAGAAAAGAAGAAAAGAAAAGAGAGGATAAGGGAAACGAAGAAATAGAAGCTTTCACAATCTGTTCTGAAAATTGGAAAGACTGTTTAGAGAATGCTGAAGAATTGTATTTGAAAAGAAAATTATTTCCGAATTTAAATAATAACATTTATTTTAAGATATAAATTTTTTAAAAATATTTTCAAAAAACAAAATTAAATAAATCGCATTTAAATTATTTTCAAAAAATTTCTGGAGAAGCAACAAAACTTTCAATTAACATACTTTCGGCTTCAGTGAAAAATTCAACATTAGTATTAATAGAAAATTTAAAAACACGAGTTTGGATTGAGCGACAACGTTGGATCATGAAGAATAGTTCTTCGCATGGTTCTAGGGTCTGGGATTCCTTTTAACCAGTTTTTTTTTTTTTTTTTTTTTTTTTTTTTTTTTTTTTCATGTACGACTAGCAGAAATTTTCCTGCAGTCGACGCCACCCTGCATCATGCGTGATATGGTGTATATATATATATATATATATATATATATATATATATATATATATATATATATATATATATATATATATATATATATATATATATATATATATATATATATATATATATATATATATATATATATATATATATATATATATATATATATATATATATATATATATATATATATATATATATATATATATATATATGTACCGAACTGTTTATAAACTAAGAACATAGGGAAATTAAAATTGTTCCAGTTTGGATCATCCTCACGACTAATCCCTTTGTCTGTAATCGTCGAACTCAGTCGTCGGTTGTCCTGAAGACTAACTCTTTATGACTGTTCCTCCGATCAGTTACTAAGTGTTCCAATTATCAATACTTCCTCTTCTCATCCGTAGGGTTCTTTTATAATTCTTTATCTTGTTGTTGTCTAGGAGTTTTATATTTCTCAAGTACGTCACGGGTGTACAAGTGAAAACAGATGAAGATTGACATTAGGTAAACTAAAACAGATCGTCCTTACAACTGATCCCTTTATCTGCAATTGACCAACTCAGTCGATGGTTGTGCTGAAGATTAACTCTTTAAAACTGTTCCTGCAATCATATATTAAACGTTCCAATCCTCAATGCTTCCTCTTTCTGATCCGTGGGATTCTTTTATATATTAATAACTGTTGTCTAGGGTTTGCAATTAAACTTTCCTTCACAGACTGAATAGTCCTATTTCCTTCAAAGTCCCCAGTATGACTAATGTTAAAATTCAATTGTTTTAATGTTATAAAAACAAAACAAAAAATATAAATTACAAATTACAAAAATATAAATAATTCTTATATATAAAATCTATTCATATTTTAAATGTATTTTTACATGTAAAATATAAAGAATACACAATAAAATATAATAAAAGCATATTTTCTATGCTTCGCGAATTAAAATAATAAAAGCATCATTTTCCATGCTTCACAATTTTCAATAATTATCGACAATGTTACAATATATATATATATATATATATATATATATATATATATATATATATATATATATATATATATATATATATATATATATATATATATATATATATATATATATATATATATATATATATATATATATATATATATATATATATATATATATATATATATAGTATAGTGAAGAAAACCGTTACCTTATTGAGACTTCTATAATTTTTATTATAGATTCATACGAAATCTGGAGGTCTTTTGTGGCATGTTGTGATTGTCTTTTATCTCTGAACAGCTGATTATTGCTTTTAGATGTTAGAGGAAAGAATCTGAATCTATCAATGCTTTGCGAAATCGTCCATAGTAATTTGATGTTTTTTAAATCGTGTGCTAATATCGATCATTTAAGGATTTAAATACCTCACTAAACCAAAAAAGAAAGAAATCTCTTGGCTTTGTACGAATGCTCTAATTATCATCTTGAAAATTGACACCATTGTTGGGAAATATCTTCTGAACCGCAGGGTAAACACTGTCTCCTAAATCGTTCAAAGTACCCATAATAATAAAAATTTATTAACATATCTTGACTTCCAGATAAAAAACAAAAATGACACCTTTATGTTTGACAGTAGAGCTCAAACAAATTATTGTGTACCCTTCACTCATAAATCCGGCCATCTGTTGAGAATAATGTAAATGATAGTTCATCCGGAAATGTTATATAGGCCTACTTTCCCATTCTTTAGCTATCTAAGTTTTATCATCTTAACTTCCCATTTTTCCTAATTGTGGGATGGTTTCTATGATTAAAGCTTTATCACCTTAATTGCAACTGGTCTGTGGATGTTGCTTTGTGATGTTCTCTTTACACAGTTCTAATAAAACCAATGTCTTCAGGTGCATACTAAAGTTAATTGTCATTTTAGCAGCAGAAGTCCTGTGATGTTTGGAGATAATCCTTGCTAATTTAAATTGTCTCTGCCATTAAATAATGTTTCTTTCCATTATTCTTTTCCGTACATCCAACTCATAATCAAGAAAAGCTTCGTTTCTGTGAAAGCAAACATTTCAGATATTAGGTTAAACGAAGCAAGCAGCTAAACAGTTACAAAGGATTTCCCCTATTTGGAAGTCTGGCAAGTCTTCCATTATACCGATTGTTCGTTGTAATGACATAGAAGCAAGTACAAAATTCTGGTATAAAGCCAAGTAAGAATACGCAAGGAAAGGTTCAACAAAATATAATCGCTACTTCTTTAGTTTCTTTATAGTTTAACTCGAATAATTTATCTCCTATAATACCAGCGTTCACTTTATTTTGTCTACCACCGCATATACTGCATACTCGTAAACCACATTATATTAGATTAACAGATAAAAATTAACATAGTTTTATAACTTGTTCAACATGTTCAATTAAAAATTAGAAGAGCTAAAAAGCTATTTAATGAAAAGGAACCATGAAAAAAATATGGAAGCAAAAAGTGAAAGAAACCGAAACAAAAATGATTAAGAAGCATGTTTAAACACGAAAATCTTCAAGAAGAAAGAAGAAGAAATGGAATTAAAAACAAAATGAAGCTAATAAATAAATAAATAAATAAATATAATAATAATAATAATAATAATAATAATAATAATAATAATAATAATAATAATAATAATAATAATAATAATAATAATAATATAATAATTAAAGGAACGAACTTTTCTTTAATTTGGTCAATAGCTCTGTTGATGGCATGGGCGCTTCTGAGGACGTTTGAGGACGTTCGAAAGCCGACCTTCCAATTCTCTAATCTGAATTTTAGTGGCGGAAATCGACCCTTCCAGACCCTTTTTCTCTTCTTGGAAACACTGAAATACGATTATATATATATATATATATATATATATATATATATATATATATATATATATATATATATATATATATATATATATATATATATATATATATATATATATATATATATATATATATATAATATTATA
>SEYY01004044.1:20000-24037 GCA_009176605.1 Armadillidium nasatum
TAAGAGTGGAAGCGTTCTCTTGAGTAATAAAATATTTTGCTTCGTTTTTGAGAGATTTTCTCTCAAATTTTTGACAACATTTTTGAGTCCATCGTCACAGATATTATTATTATCATCGTGGCTTAATTTATAAAGTCGAGATTTAACTTCTTCTATTTCGTATTCCTAGGGATAAATAATAATAATAATAAAAATAATAATAATAATAATAATAATAATAATAATAATAATAATAATAATAATAATAATAATAATAATAATAATAATAATAATAATAATAATAATAATAATAATAATAATAATAATAATAATAATAATAATAATAATAATAATAATAATAATAATAATAATAATAATAATAATAATAATAATAATAATAATAATAATAATAATAATAATATAATAATAATAATAATAATAATAATAATAATAATAATAATAATAATAATAATAATAATAATAATAATAATAATAATAATAATAATAATAATAATAATAATAATAATAATAATAATAATAATAATAATAATAATAATAATAATAATAATAATAATAATAATAATAATAATAATAATAATAATAATAATAATAATAATAATAATAATAATAATAATAATAATAATGCGTATGGATGCATAATATAGAATGTAATAAAATTTTATCTAGATGAGCCCTTTAAATTGGGAGGGGGGGGATGACTCCCAGTTAAAAACAGGGCATAATTTATATTGAAGGAAAATCATTTTTTCTTCTTTAAATAATTTTAAAAAATTAAATTTTAAAAATTTTTTTTTTTTTTTTTTTTTTTTTTTTTTTTTATATATATATATTATATATATATATATATATATATATATATATATATATATATATATATATATATATATATATATATATATATATATATATATATATATATATATATATATATATATATATATATATATATATATATATATATATATATATATATATATATATATATATATATATATATATATATATATATATATATATATATATATATATATATATATATATATATATATATATATATATATATATATATATATATATATATATATATATATATATATATATATATATATATATATATATATTATATATATATATATCAAAAAATTTTAAAAAAATTTAAATTATGTAACCTGATGGTAAATCAGTTTTTCATATTTAAGAATATTTTGCTTGAATAAAGAGATATCTTTTGAGGTCTTATTGATTGTCGCCTTCAGTGCACCTATTAAACCCTCCGTCGTTTTGTTTTCTTCGAGAATTCTTGCTCCTTCTTGGTTGTGTTTCTGCTTCAGTCGCTGAATGTATTTTATTTGGCCTTCAAGAACCGAGTTTTGTCTTTCACAGTCCTGTCATATGTATATATGTTACCGGGGAAAAAATCGTTTTTTTCTAAGAAAAACTAGTATTTAACCATCTAAATTAACCAATTCTAGATAACCAAATAGCTTAACCTAACTTAATTTAGCCTAATCTAAAAGAGATAGTTATGTAGAGGGTCCAATCTTAAAGAAAATTTTATTATTTGACCGATTGAGCTGAAATTTTCGGGGTATATGCATTTTTTCCCGAAGTTCTAAGTTGAATTATAACGTTTTTCTGGTTCTTTAACGGTTTGAAAGTTATTTGGACCCAAAGTTTTTTAAAAAATGAATAGCGGGGTCAAACCACTTTTCCACATGAGCTGAAAATTTAACTGAAGAATCTTAGCCCCAAATGATTGCATTAGTGGTGACAGATTTTTGATTTCACGTTTAGGAAAAAAAGATATAAGCACTGGAATTTTTTTCTTGATAGAAAATTTGCAAAAAAAAAACTACCCTTCCGGAGAAAAAACTTATTATAAAAATACGCTTTCTATTAATTTTTTTATTTTTGGATATTGTTTAGAGGGGGAACAGAGCTACAACTTTTATTTAGTGCATTATTAAATACTATTTGTTTGAAGTGATATATAGCCTCTCAAACTTAAGGAATTTTTGAAATTTGGTCAAAAATGGACCTTTTTTGAGAGGTTATATTTCGAAACCAACAAATCGTATCGAATAAAGTATAGAGAGGAATTTGTAGCCCCATCACTCCTCTTACACTTACCAAAAATAAGAAATTTTATAGTTGTAGTTTTTTTTAAAGTTTTTTTGTTCGAAAAGGTGGATTTTTTTCAAAAGGAAAATTTTTTTTCGACGGTTGGTCAGTTTTGGGCTTATAAAATATTTTTATAAAATCAGGGAACAAAACTTTGTCAGAAGCTTTTGTAGTCAATAAAATTTTGAATATACAGTCCAAATTTCAGGACATTCCAAAAAGTGGTTTGGCTCCGTCATTTATTTGAAAAAGAGTCAAATTTCCAGCAAAAAAAAAAAAAAAAAAAGAATTTTTTTGGTAATAGTTGTAGACTCAGAAAACGCTAGAAATGAACATTTTTCACAGTGGAAAAAGTTATATACACTGAAAATTTTAGGAGAATCTGCTGAAAATTAAAAAAAAAAAATTTAAATTGGACCGTTCCCAACTAGTTTTTTCTAGAAAAATCTGGTTTTACGGTAACACACACACACACACACACACACACACACACACACACACACACACACACACACACATATATATATATATATATATATATATATATATATATATATATATATATATATATATATATATATATATATATATATATATATATATATATATATATATATATATATATATATATATATATATATATATATATATATGAGAGAAAGAATCTCCTTCTTTGCATGTTACTTCACGAATGGTTTCGAGCGTCCTCAATGACTGCTCAGACGAAAGGAGAAGATCAGCCTCTAGTAAAAGTTCAGACTCTAATTTCAAATTTTTCGTTTCCACTTTTTTAAGGAAAGATTTTTTCTCCTGAAGAAGACTTAAAATATTTTGAATTTGTTTCTTCATCTGTAGGAGATCAGTTTCCAATTTGGATTTACACGTTAAAAGTTCATTCACCTGTAAAAGAAACGAGTGGTTATTAGTTGTAGGGAGAGAGAGAGAGAGAGAGAGAGAGAGAGAGAGAGAGAGAGAGAGAGAGAGAGAGAGAGAGAGAGAGAGAGAGAGAGAGAGAGAGAGAGAGAGAGAAGAGAAGAGATAGATAGATAGATAGATAGATAGATAGATAGATAGATAGATAGATAGATAGATAGAGAGAGAGAGAGAGAGAGAGAGAGAGAGAGAGAGAGAGAGAGAGAGAGAGAGAGAGAGAGAGAGAGAGAGAAAGAGAGAGATAGATAGAGATAGAGAGAGAGAGAATCAAATTTGAGATTTCGAAAACTAGAGCTCTTTGAAAAAGTAACTTACTTGGCTACTTGTTTCTTGAAAAGCTTCAAGAACGCCTAAGGTCTTGAAGGATATAAATTCGGTATCTTTGTCGACGTCCTCCAGCACCGCCTGGATTTCCTTCAAAGAAGATTGAATCTGCTTCAGAAGATAATCTTCATCATCGCGGACGAGGCGTAAAGAGTCTATTTTGGCTTGAACCACATTTGTTTCCTTTTCCAAATAATAATAATAATAATAATAATAATAATAATAATAATAATAATAATAATAATAATAATAATAATATATAATAATAATAATATAATAATATATAATAATAATAATAATAATAATAATAATAATAATAATAATAATAATAATTATAATAATAATAATAATAATAGACCCACCTCAAACGTAGACATTTGTTGGTTATTTTTGGCACCAAGTTCATTAAGCGTCTGCTCCCACATGAGTAACAATTCATCCCTCCGTCTGGATTCTCCGAGGAAAGAGGAGAGAAGGTGTCCTCGGGTCGTTTTCCAAGCGTTCAATTCGTTGATTGTTTGTCTGTATTCACATTCAGCCTTAGCCACTTTGGCGCTAAGTTCTTCCAGTCCAATGTTTAATTTCTATAGATGGAAGCAGTTTCACAGATTAATAATAATAATAATAATAATAATAATAATAATAATAATAATAATAAT
>SEYY01004045.1:0-5000 GCA_009176605.1 Armadillidium nasatum
ATAAATTAAGTGGAAGTATGGTTAAACAAATAGTAAAGATACCCTATGAGAGCCATTTATATTTTCTTTTTCCCAAAGTTGCTTCCAAAAATTACGAGGTTTTTAATGGCATTAAATTACAGAGATTTGCTTCTTCGAACTTAAATTTTGTTCTTAATTGTCACTGCATTGTAATTGGTGACATCCATTGTCCTTCTCTATTGTCCAAAAAAAAAATTTTTTTTTTTTTTTGCATTTTTTTTAATTTATTAATAAAATATATATATTATATATATATATATATATATATATATATATATATATATATATATATATATATATATATATATATATATATATATATATATATATATATATATATTCTCTCCCTTCTAATTGGTAACTGTCAGAGTCTTATCAATTTCCACCAGATTTAGGGGAATGTCGGAATCGTGGTCGATCAATGTCCAGCATATCCTGATACAAGGTGTTTGAAGGTGTGAAAGTTAAAAGATTAAAAGACCTTGAAAAAATATATAAAGGGAGTGTGTTCCAGACTTTTGCAGTAGAGTACATGTAGGATTGAACATAGCGGTTAAGTCTGGGGTCAAAGAATTGGACAGAGAAAGGAGGAAACTATGTTGAAAAGCATGTCACTTGAGCCATTCTTTATGGATGAGATATGCGACTGGAGTGGTTCAAAAGAGCAGTGTTCTTTGTAAAAGAAAGAGATTACAGAGAGTGAAATAGTTATAAGAGAGCCCCAGAACTCCCGTTTTGTGGAGAGATATATAGAGTAACAACATCAGATGTGTATTGCTTACCCTATGAAAAGGCGAACAAGACCCAAATAAAGAGCAAATAAATGGGATGGCGTGAAGAAATTCTGGAGGCGCCTTAGAACACCAGCCTCTTAGAAGCTTGTTTAGAAAGAGAAGTAATGTGTTCCTTCCAGAAAAGGTTGTGTGGAAGATTGTGTCGTGTAGAGAGATGGAGGAATTGAGTTTTTGAGGTATTGGAAACAACAATGTTTCCTCCGTCTCAATTTGACATTCGAGAAAAATCAGGTTAGATGCTTAATAAACTGCTGTTGAGACGAGAGTCTTTCATACATAAAGGGATAATGAAGGGTTGAGTCACTGACATAGAATGAATAGGAATTGATGTAATAGGTCAGAGATGAAAAGTAGGGAAAAAGTTGGTAATACATTTAAAAGCAGAAAGAAGGCTAGATTACGAAAGAGAGAACTTTAGTAATCAAAACTTTGAGAAAAACACTTGGAAGCCTTTTGATCTATACAGCTAGATTTAGCCAGATTCGGCGATTAGCCGTAGAGCTGGGGATCCAGGAGTCAGAGAGAGAAGGAAAAAAATCGTCAGTAGAGAACTCTTTACAAGTCATACTGGCAATCATATATAGGATTACAAAAATTTAGATATTTCCAATCTTTTGTTATAGATTTGAAAACTTTAGAAAGAACAGATGCTAAAGCAAAAAGATAATGGAGTGTTGAGAAGTGTCTCCTTCTTCAGCACAGGCTGAATGAACACACATTTTCAGCAAGAAGGGAAGGTCGAAATGGAAAGATAGAGACGAAATTGTTTTCTAAGGCAGGGTGCAAGCTCGGAAGCACAAGTTTTGAGAACCACAGGAAGGATAACATCAGGACCATACACCTTCTTAAAGTTCATCTCAGAGAGAGCAGAAATGATATCTTTAGAAGAAATTACAATATTAAACATAAATGAATTGGAGGAGATTGAAGAAAGTGGAATATCTACGGAATTAGAGAAAAAAAATTTGAGAGAAGAGTTCAGCTTTAGTAGAAGGTAAAACGGTAGTTTTGCAGTCAGAAGATACTATAGGATTGAAGAAGAAGCAGAGTTAGAGTTGGCAGTTTTTCAAAATGCCTGAAAGCGCATGAGGAAGTAGAAATAAGAAAGAATATTATATTAACGTTGGAGAAATAAGTTTCTGATATTGCAGAGAATAGATTTTACACGATTACGGAATGAAATATAAGACGTTAGAGTTTCTAGAGTTTTAAGATCAAGGTAGGTAATTTCTGGATGCAGCTCCATGGACTCCCTGGAGAGAATAGCACGAGAAGAAGGAGAGTTAAATCATTGTTTGTCGGGTTTAATTGAAGGGAAATGAATGTTTCCATGCCATAGAATCAGTTATATTATGAGCTCTGTATAAATAAAATTTATGAGCAGTTAGAAGCCCCGAAGAGCCAGAAATGTGTCCTCACCAAGTAAGGGGGCCGTACTTGCGGAAGATATGAAGAGACATAACAAGATACAGAGGAGAAGAGTTTAATAGTGTAAGAAAAATGATAGGAAGTAAGAAATGATCAAGTATGATGTGTTCATCATCAAGATGATCAGGGATATAGGTAGGAAGTTGCACCAAATGCTCAAGGTTGTTCTCAATAGAAAGTAGTTGGCGATAATGAGAACTCAATGAAAGTCATTGGCGGTGGTGAACGTTGAAATCACCTAAATCATTATTTCAAAGAAATGGAGAAGAAGAGCGAACGTGCTCTATTTTGGAGTTTAGATAATCGAAAAATTTTCGAAAGTCGTAGAATTAGGCGATAGATTGAACAAGTAAATTTCGTTGTATAATTGAAAGAGATCATAAGCCATAAAGTAGAGAATTTAGAAGACACCAAATTAGAAACACGAGAAAATGCAACATCAATGAGCACAAATGGTCAACATCCTCCTTTGGCCGAAAATTGATGAGAGAAACAGTAGGAGATAACAAAGTAGGGTTTGCTGTTAGAGTACTCAGCACCGGAGTTTCTTTTAAAACAAGTAGTACTCAACAAAGTGGAAATTAGACAAGAGACCGCAAAAGTTGCAGAAATTAAAGAAAAGAGAAGACCTTGCCCAATGTCAGGCCAGCAGTGAAGACTTGTCGGAAGGCCCCATCCCCATCCCCATCATCGAAGGCTACCAACTTCCAAATGCTGATGGGGTGACGAGTATGTGTGAGAGGTATTGTTTGGATGCCTCACCTCCAAGCATCTCCGAGGCAGCTTTATGTTTAGCCATTTTAATTTCTTTTGAAAAGGTAATGTGCTAGCAAAGGATTGTAAATTTGTAGGGCAAATGTGAAGATCATATTACTAAAATAATAATTCTTCTAGTGGAAGCATAGGCACTCCATAATGGGTCCAGGGTGCACTAGACCAACTCTGAGGTGAAAGGCGAAAAGGAACAAACCAAAGTCCAGCAGAGTGAAACGAATATATATATATATATATATATATATATATATATATATATATATATATATATATATATATATATATATATATATATATATATATATATATATATATATATATATATATATATATATATATATATATATATATATATATATATATATATATATATATATATATATAATATATATATATATTATATTTATTATTATATATATATATATTATATAATATATATATATATAATATATATATATATATATATATATATATATATATATATATATATATATATATATATATATATATATATATATATATATATATATATATATATATATATATATATATATATATATATATATATAATGCACTATTAAGAACACTACTCACGTTTTCTAGAAAAACAAAAAGATTTTAAATCCACTAAAACTGTAAGATTAAAAATGAGGAGCTTATGTTTCATACTCTATCAAATGGGATCTTTTCATAACTACAAAACAGCAGCATTAGAAAGTGAAGAAGAAAGCATACAAGATCTTCAAAAGTTAATAGGAGAAAATTTATGAAGCGCGCATGAATCACGGAAAACGTTTTGAGAGAGTTTTAGCAATGTCTATTGCAAAATGATCCAGTGGGAAAAAAAACCTTCGAAGGTACTGAAATTATTGGTTGTAAGTATGAAATATGATCCTATAAGTTTGTTGAAAATCTTATTTTTAGATAAAAAAAAAAAAAAAAATCTTTAATATGTTGAAAATCTGATATGTTTAAATGTAGAATTACAATAATTGCCTCTAATAATGTCTCCTTTGTGTTGGGAAAGTTTAAATTGTAACTGTTTCAGGATTCACCTACATTGGAATATTTTGTTGAATCGCAAGTTCCACATGAGATACCACAACCCCATTGACAATTGAAGAATGGAACAATTATTTTGTAAAAGGAAACTCGGAATAATTTTTGGAAAAATAAAAACAATTTTAATATTAAAAAATGGTTTTGAACAGAAACTTAATTGAGAGAGTACTTGAAAAGTATGGCAAAATTAATATATTGTCAAGTAAGAATCAGGAACTATTATTTAGAAGATGAAAATATTTTTTAGACTTTTGGAATATTTTTTTAATTATTACGTCATCAATATTTTCTCTGGAAAATACTGCAAAGAAATCTGACCCCCTCATTCAAATACGGTGGATCTGCAAATTAAAGGGTTCTGAAAAACATGATGTAGATAACATTAAGTGTGATATAACAAGGATGATTTTAAAAGGCGTGTAGAAAAGTTTGGCGATAAATAATTCATAGAAATATGGAAGGTTTCATTTTTGTGATTTGTACCCTGCTGTAAAATTTCTAAATCCCAAAGTGTTACGGCATGATTGCTTTCTTCATCAAAAGAAAATTTAATGGTAAGAAACAAGTTATAAACTTTAAGGGAAAATCGACGACAGGAGAATTAACGGGAACGGACATAACATCATCAAAGTTTCGATACCATTTTTGTACATATTCGACATAATCCATATATTGCATTACAGTGGAACATAAGCAACCATCTATTCTGACACTTTCAAAAATATGTTTGCAAAATCGATTATTAAAACTGAAGACATTTAATCGTGCAAATGTGTAAAAGAATTAGGAAAGACTGCAAAGGGACAGGAAAACATTCATCTTTGACAAAGTTAAGTAAGAAAAAAAAAAATGATCTACTAAGAAGTTGGTGTAAAGACTAGCAGCAATGAAGCTGACGAAAGATAATGTGGTATCGAAGGA
>SEYY01004045.1:10000-12500 GCA_009176605.1 Armadillidium nasatum
TTAATAATCATAAACTGTACAGCTTATAGAGTTTTCACTACCTAAGTATTGAATTTAAATCACTGCAAACCCACTTCATTCCCTTTATATTAAGCCTTATTTGCTTTCTCTTAGAGTGATGCTCTCAGTACACGTTTCTAGGCACGTTGATCTGGCCTCACTGCTTGACTCTCTCTTCTGCCTTCCTCCTTTCGCCCTCACTCTTTTCGAATTGGCCAATCACGTTCGGTTTTAATATCACCTGATATAAGTTTGAGGGGTCGTGTTTCATTTCAATATATATATATATATATATATATATATATATATATATATATATATATATATATATATATATATATATATATATATATATATATATATATATATATATATATATATATATATATATATATATATATATATATATATATATATATAAATATATATTAAGAAAAAAACAGAGACGTAAAATACATGAAAAATATTAATATAAAAAAAAAAATTAAAGGATATTTAAATTTCATTGTTTTAATAGAAAGTAACACAGGGCAAAGACTTAATTAAACAAAGTAATCATTAAATTTATTACACGCTTGATAAGTAAATCCTTTAAAATGTAAAACGAATTTAAATTAATTCCATGGTCAAATGTTACAGAATAAAGTTCATTTAAAGAAGACTTTCAGGTTTAGGCAGAAGCCTTTCACATTTAAAAGAAAAGTTGAAATTTCTTGTCATTATTTACATTATTTTAAATTGTAATCTAATAGAATTAATAGGAGGCCTTAAACTTCATCTACGCATACAATTCATACACATACAATACCATTATATATATATATATATATATATATATATATATATATATATATATATATATATATATATATATATATATATATATATATATATATATATATATATATATATATATATATTACAAACATATCCTCCCTCAAATCAGCAATTAATCATCTCACCCACACAATCCAGAAAGCGGCCAACATCTTCATCCCTAAAGGCCACATTAAAAAATATGTACCAAACCTCTCCCCCGAAATCGCTTCCCTCATAAAACAAAGGAACACACTAAAACGCCAAAACAACCCCACACAACTCACTAAAACACAATTAGAAACCCTAAACAATCAAATATCGACCCTAATAAAATCTCACACAACTAACAACTACCAAAACTTCCTCATCAAAAACTTGGACAACACAAACAGCAAAAGAGTCTGGAAAACAATCCACACAATTCACAATGCAAAAAAACAACCCACTTCACACTCACGAAACTCCAACCAATCCCACTACACAAACCCCATTAACTCCCAAACAACACATCAACCTACTGGCCACACACTTTGCTAAACAAAGTAGCTTACCTACCCACCCACAAAACAGAAAAATAATCAAAAAACTGAAAAAGCTACGCAACAACCAAAACAACTTAAACGCCATCACACCCACAAACACACAAAACACCATTAAAACTATCAAAAACTCTCCAGCAACAGGACCAGACAACATATCAAATATTCACCTAAAACACCTATCCATCCACACAATCACATACATAACCTCCATCTTCAACAAATCCATCCAACTCAACTATATCCCACCACAATGGAAAAAAGCTTTAATCATCCCTAAACTAAAACCTGGCAAAGACCCTTCAAACCCCTCCTCTTACCGCCCAATCTCCCTATTATCCACCATCTCAAAACTTCTTGAAAAACTAATCCTAAATTCTATCCTCCAATTCATCCCACAACAAAACTTCCAACACGGGTTCAAACCCAACCACTCCACCACCACTGCACTTACCAACATCATCCAACCTATATTAAACGGACTAAACCATAAGCCATATCACAAAACTATATTAATAGCAATTGACATAAACAAAGCCTTCGATACTGTCCCGAGACATAATCTTATCCATAAAATCCTCCAATCCAACATCCCAACAGATACTAAGAAATGGCTATCCAACTTCCTATC
Organism: Armadillidium nasatum; assembly: GCA_009176605.1. Classification (NCBI taxonomy): domain Eukaryota; kingdom Metazoa; phylum Arthropoda; class Malacostraca; order Isopoda; family Armadillidiidae; genus Armadillidium; species Armadillidium nasatum. The sequence goes on from SEYY01004045.1 coordinate 11,990, forward strand.
AGGAAGAACCGCCCAAATACAACAAAACGGCCATAAATCAAGTACCATCAACATAAAGAACGGAGTTCCCCAAGGAGCCATACTCTCCCCCACTCTATTTAACCTTTACACAGCAGACCTCCCACAACCACAAACAACTTTCACCCACATCACCTCATACGCCGACGACATAACTATAGCCACCACTCACAAAGACCTCACCACCGCAACATCACTCACTCAAGACTACCTAACTCAACTCCAAACTTGGCTAGTCGAAAACAGGATGACAGCATCCCCAAACAAATCCTCCATAACCCTCATAACAACAGACAAACACATATCCAACACCCACCCACAAGTCCTACTAAACAACACCCCCATACTCTTCAACAAAACCCCTAAGATCCTTGGCCTAACATTTGACACTCGCCTCACGTTCTCCAAGCACATTCAAAATACCACCTCAGCCGCAAACAGAAAACTCAACATCCTCAAAACAGTTGCCAACACAGACATACACAACAACATA
>SEYY01004046.1:0-5000 GCA_009176605.1 Armadillidium nasatum
TAGAGAGAGAGAGAGAGAAAGAGAGAGAGAGAGAGAGAGAGAGAACATATTCAAATTTCTTCTAATGATAGGATTTCTGCTCATTCTCGGGCTAATGCAAAAATGAAATAAAAAATATTCAGATTTAAAAGTATCTGATATTCTCTTAAATTCTGAGGTACAGTTCAGGAACTTCTTCCCTCCCTCTAAAATATTACCTTTGCATTGGGGCATTTATCCATATTGTAATATAAGGTTTCAATCTTAACTCTTACTATTACTGATTCCCTCAAATATCTTTCCGTTCGCAGACATATTGCTTCACACCTATTTCTTTCGCTATTAATGCAATAAGAAATTACTTTTCCTAAATATGAAAAAAGAAAACTCTTGAATAAATTTAATAACTTTAAAATATTAATAACATTAAAATAATTTTTTTTTTGAAAAAAAACTTGTAAATTATATTTAATTAATAAACTTAGCTACTAAAATTCCAAAATAATAAAATAATATAAAGTTCGATAAGAATAATAAAATGAATGTAACAATATGAAGCTGAAATAGCAAAGTGAAAATAATATATAATAAATAATTATGTATAATAACAATAAATAATATATATAATATGATTAATAATATATATAATAACATAACTCTAATACCTTAATGCTCATCTTACATCCTAAGTTATATTACTTGAAAAGTTTTTTTAATATACTATTTGGTGAAAGGGTTATGAAAGATTAAGACCGATGAACATTGCAACAGTAAGTACAAACCTACACACACGCACACACACACACACACACACACACACACACACACACACTATATATATATATATATATATATATATATATATATATATTTATATATATATATATATATATATATATATATATATTTTACTATTCACCTTTTCCCCTTTCGTAGGGTGGTGCCCACAGCAATTCCCTTATACAGGCACCTACATTTTATCCCCACACTCCATCATTGCCTCTCCCCTATTTTACTCTGTCCTCTTCAACTCTCCTACCCTCTTCCACTCTTAAGCCTCTCACCCCCAAAATCTCCCTCACTCCGTTAATCCATCCTCACTTTGGCCTTCCCCTCTACCTCGGATCTCACCACTCTACTTACAATGCTATCTTCATTCATCCTACATATATTCCCAAACCATCTTAACGTACCAACCTCCACTCTCCCACTATTCTCTCTTCTATTCTCACTTCTCCCTTCTTCTTTCCTTTCTGATTCTATCTACCCTACGCAACTCACTATTGTTCTCAGTACCTTCATTTAAATAAATATATATATATATATATATATATATATATATATATATATATATAATATATATATATATATATATATATATATTACCTCTGGTGGCCAACAGCAAAAGGCCTACCAATTCCCACCAGAGCTAGGGAAACAATGGAAATCTGGTCAAGTTACAGGCCGACATGTTCCGATTCACTGCTTTTAATGGTGTGTAATAAATAAATAAAGTGAGTATATCAGTAGATTACATGTAAGATTGAGCATAGCCGTTAAATCTGGAAGGTTATGTGTGGCGTCGGAGAATATAACAGAGAAAGTAGTGTGTAGAAAGGTGTGTTTCACGAGCTGTTCTCAATGGAGGAGGTATGCGATGGGAGAGGTCAGAAGAGCAGTATTCATTGCAATAGTGATAGTAAAGAGAGAATAAAGCAAAAATTCGACGGGCAGAAAGAGACTGGAGAGAATTTGTGAGAGCGGAAAAGCTGAAAAGGAGAAAAGCCATAGATTCCACCTTTTCGAGGAGAGCTATATGAGTAAAACCACTCCAGACGTGTGAGGAGTACTAAATAAGGAGCAAGCAACTGCGGCATCGTGAAGAAATTTCGAAGGTGCCTCAGAACACTCAACCTCTAAGAAGTTTGTTTAGAAAGAGAAGTAATGTGAACTTTCCAGGAAAAATCACTAGAAAAAAGAAGCACCGAGAATATTGAGGACAGAAGATTAGAATAGAGTGTTTTCGAAGAAGACATGATAGCTGCGTGGAAGGTTGTATCGAGTAGAGGGATGGAAGAATTAAGTTTTATGTTTTCTCTGCCCCAATTTTAAATGTGAGAAAGTTCAAAGGTTACTTGCCCCAAGGCCATTACCCCCCTTGCGTCAATTAACTATTAATAAATAGAAAGGAGCAATGAAAGGGTGGAGTCATCGGAAAAGGAGTGGATATGTGATGAAGTAATAGATAGAATGTCATTAATTAAAAGTAGAAAAAGTATAGGGGATAGGACATAACCTTGAGGAATACCATTATTTATAGATTTAAAGGATGAACAGTGGTCGTCTACAACAACTGTTATAGAACGACCGGAAAGAAAATCGGAGATAAGAAGAAAGAGACAAGGATATATATATATTATATATATATATATATATATATATATATATATATTATATATATATATATAATTATATATATATATATATATATTATAATTAAGATAAAAATTTATATAACATAATTAATTAATTAAAAGAAGCTTTGGTTTAAATTAAGAATTTTATACACGCAATGGAAAAAGAATTTGAAGATTATTATTATTATTATTATTATTATTATTAGTTAGTAGTAGTAGTAGTAGTAGTAGTAGTAGTAGCAGCCGCAATAATGGCAGTAATATTGCTACTGCTTCTACTAATACTATTACTAATAATTCATAAATTTTGTATTCGGTGAGTGTTCATTTACAATTTTACATTATACAGGAGGTCCCATACTACTAAAAATATTAATAATAATAATAATAATAATAATAATAATAATAATAATAATAATAATAATAATAATGTGAGAGTAAAGTTCTCTAGAAAGATGCTACTAAGCAGTATAAATTTTTACATTTTATTATTAGGAACGAAACACTAAACTGCTGCATACAAAATAGCAAATTAATGATAATAATAATGGCAAATAAAAAAAATATCTTATAAAATTGATAATAATGATTATACTAATAATAATACTAATACTACAAATGTATGTCAACCTTGCTAAGTTTTTGAGACAATGGTAATAATATTAATGATAGTAATCAATAAATAACAATAATAAAAGCAATAACAATGATAATAATAATAATAATAATAATAATAATAATAATAATAATAATAATAATATTAATAATAAAATAATAATAATAATAATAATAAAAAAAAAAAAAAAAAAAAAAAAAAAAAAAAAAAAAAAAAAAAAAAAAAAAAAAATTAAATAATAAAATTAATAATAATAATAATAATAATAATAATAATAATAACAATAATAATAACTAATAATAATAATGACAGGAAGAAGTAGAAGAATAAGAAAATATTTTCATATAATAATGATTGCGATAATAATAATATAATAATAAAAATAATAATAATAATAATAAAATAATTATTGAATTAATAATAATAGTAATAATAATAATAATAATAATAATAATAATAATAATAATAATAATAATAATAATAATAATAATAATAATAATAATAATAATAATAATAATAACAATAATAATAACTAATAATAATAATGACAGGAAGAAGTAGAAGAATAAGAAAATATTTTCATATAATAATGATTGCGATAATAAAATAATAATAATAATTAGGTAATGACATGATAATAATATTATTAACTATAACTATAATAATTATAACGAAATAAATAATAAAAATGTTAAATGATTATTTTCTTTAGTTATTATTATTATTATATACATTATTATGATTATTAATATTGTGATTATTATTAGCTATTATTAATTTAATTATTTGCGAAAATACTGGAAGTAGTAGTATTTTATTATTATCAAAACTTGCAATGTGTAAAAATATTTGTTTTTTTTTTAAGAGATTCTAATATTTCTGAAAACAGAAATAATAAGATAGAAGAATGAAATTTAATAATAATAATAAGTATTATTATTATTATTATTATTATTATTATTATTATTATTATTATTATTATTATTATTATTATTATTATTATTATTATTTTCAATTAAAATTTGTAATTTCATAAATTCACTTATTTTTTTTTTTTATTCTTCAGCATATAATTACTATTAAAAATTTTATTAACTTTTCGTAAGATCCATTCCTTCTATTCCTTCATTACAGACTTTCTAAAATTAACTGAGAATGAAGATAGACAAACGGGAAAATGTTACATTCTCAGAAGTTATAATGAAATGTAAATCCAATGTCTAATTAAAATTGCTTTTTAAATAATAATAATAATGATAATAAATAATAGTAATAATAATAAATAATAATAATAATAATAATAATTATAATTATAATAATAGCATTAACAAATAATTATAAATAATAAAAATAATAATTTTAAGAATATTAATAATAATATTGATAAGAATAAAAATAATTTTAATTGTAATATTGAAAACTATGATAATAATAATAATAATAATAATAATAATAATAATAATAATATTAATAATAATAATAATAATTTATTAGAAATTATAATATTAATGATACCTATAGCAGCTGTAATTATGTCTTTCAATGTGATAATAATAATAAAATTAATGATAATGTATTAATAATATAGTAAACTATAATAATAACTATAATAATAACAACAATAATCATAATTATAATGATAGTAAGAACGATTAACATAATAGTTATAATAATTATGATAATAGTAGTAACAATTATAATGTAATATGATAAAAAATAACTAAAATTTTTTAATAATAATATTAATAATAGGTACAATAATATCTACATCAATAATTCCTAAGAATGTAGTAACTTAATAGCATAATAATTTAATGAGACCTAATAAAATAATGACCACTAATAACATAATAACAGTTGATAAGAAAACAACAAATAACATAATAAATAAATACACTGATAATAATAATGATATTGATGATTACTTTTAGCATTAATATTATAATATAATAATAGTAATAATAACAATAATTTTAATGAAATCCTTT
>SEYY01004046.1:17500-21915 GCA_009176605.1 Armadillidium nasatum
CAACTAAATATGCTGCAACAGCCGCAGCTTATTTCAGCTAAATAAGCGCAGCCTATTTCAGTTAAATGAAGGCTGAGGCAGGAAGGTCCGGAGCTTAAGTTTCAGGCTAAATAAAGGATGCAGTTATTACGCAGCGTTAGTTGCAGGCGAAATAAGCCTGAAGCAGGTAGATCTAAGTTGTGAGGTAAAGTAAGCTTGCAACAGCGGGCGGCTTATTTGATCACTAAATAAGCTGCAGCGAGGCCGCAGCTATTTCAGCAAATAGAGCTGAACAGTGCGTAGCTTGCATTAGTGGAAATAAGGCGTGCGGCTGTTGCAGCGTTTTGTTGAGCTTGAAGATAGAGCTACGACTGTGTGGCAGACTATGTTTAGCTGAATAAGCTGCGAGCTGTTGCAGCTTAATTAGCGTAAGAATAAGCTGCAACAGGTCCGCAGCTTATGTCAGCTAATAGTAGAGCTGCAGGACAGTCCGAGCGTATTGCAGCGTATAGGCTGCAGAAAGCCGCGAGCTTAACTTTCAGGTAGAGATAAGTGGCAGGCAGCCGCGAGCTGTATTCAGCTAAGATGAGGAGCTGCAACGGGTCGTGAGGCGTGTATTTAGGCTAAAGAAAAGCTGCAGCTATTGCAGCTTTTGTAGCTGAAATAAGCTACGAGCTGTTGCTAACTTGTATTTAGGGCTGGAAATAAGACTGGCGGAGTGGTTGCGGAGCTGTAATTTTAGCGTGAAATGAAGGTGCAACGAGTGCACAGAGCTTAGTTTCAGGCTAAGGTGAAGCTGCGAACGGAGTGCGCAGGCTTATTTGTCAGGCTAAAATAAGCTGCAAGAAAGCCGCAGCTTATTGTAACGATGAAATAAGGCTGACGCAGCCGCAGTTATTAAGACTAATAGAGGGCTGCATTGAACCCAAATTCATTTCGTCAGTGGCCTGGTGCGATTTTTAAGCTTAAATAGCTGCAGTCGACGCTTATTTCGCGTAAAGCGAACAGACCCGCAGCGTTATTTCAGCTTAAATTGAGGGCTGCAACAGCCGGAGCGTCATTGCAGATAAATAAGCTGCAACAGCCGCAGCTTATTTCAGCTAAATAAGCTGCAACAGCCGCAGCTTATTTCAGCCAAATAAAATGCAACAGCCGCAGCTTATTTCAGCTAAATAAGCTGCGAATGCTGCAGCATATTTTAGCTAAATAAGCTGCGACTGCTGCAGCTTATTGCAATTTAAATAAGGGCTGCGAACAAAGTCGCAGCTTATCCAGCTGAAGTAGAGGCTGCAATGAGGGCGTGTAGGACTTATGATTGTCGGAAAATAGCTGCAGATAGTCGTAGAAGCTTATTTAGGCTGAAAAATAAGCCTGTGGCCTGCTGCTAGCGTTATTGTCAGCTAAATAGCCTCCAACCCCGGCAAGCTTATTTTCGAGCGTAAGATAAAGCTCAACAGCGGCAGCTTGAGTTGCAACTGAATAAGGCTGCAAGCAAGGTCGCGGAGCTTGAGTTTCAGCTAAATAAGCTGGCATTATTCCGCATTAGTTTCAAGCCTAAAATAAGCTGCACCGGTTCGTCAACTGTATTGTCAGTGTTATTATATTATTTAGGCTGCCACACTTAATCTGCACTAGTTTAAGCTAAAATTAGTGTGCTTTGTTTTGTTCAGACTATCTTTTGTCTAGCTTATTGCTAACTTAATTATTATTTTCTAACAGCTTGTCTAGCTTATTGTGCACTTTAAATTATATGTCTTCTTATATCACTTCTCTCTATGCGTATTCAGTTTCTATTAATATTATGTCTCCAATCATCTCTATGTCTATTCTAGCTGAAATAAGGCTGCAGTACCCACCGGCCGTGTATTTGCTGCTGGATGTGAAGCTTCAGCAGCGGCGACTTATTCATAAATAAGTCAAACAGTCGTAGCTTATTTACTGAAATCGGACTGCTGCAATGGCAGCGCGGCTTTTTTGCAGCTTAGAATGAAATGCAGCGACTGCTAGCTATTTAGCTGAAATAAGACGCTAAATAAGCTGCGCAGCTTATTTCAGCTAAATAAGCTGCAACAGCCGCAGCTTATTTCAGCTAAATAAGCTGCATGTTGCAGCTTATTTAGCTGAAATAAGCTGCGAATAATGCAGCTTATTTAGCCTGAAAAAAGTTGCAGCAGCCACAGCTTATTTCAGCTAAATAAGCCTGCAGCAGCCGCAAGCTTATTTCAGCTAAATAAGCTGCAGCAGTCGCAGCTTATTTCAGCTAAATAAGCTGCAGCAGCCGCAGCTTATTTCAGCTAAATAAGCTGCAAAAGCCGCAGCTTATTTCGCTAAATTAAATAACCTGCAGCAGCCGCAGCTTATTTCAGCTAAATAAGCTGCAGCAGCTGCAGCTTATTTCAGCTAAATAAGCTGCAATGCTTCAGCTTATTTAGCTGAAGTAAGCTTCGGCTGCTGCAGGTTATTTAGCTTAAATAAGCTGCAAATGCTGAGTTTATTTAGCTGAAATAAGTTGCGAATAATGCAGCTTATTTAGTTTAAATAAGCTGCGACTGCTGCAGTTTTTTTAGCTGAAATAAGCTGCAATTGCTTCAGCTTATTTAGCTGAAGTAAGCTTCGGCTGCTGCAGGTTATTTAGCTTAAATAAGCTGCAAATGCTGAGTTTATTTAGCTGAAATAAGTTGCGAATAATGCAGCTTATTTAGTTTAAATAAGCTGCGACTGCTGCAGTTTTTTTAGCTGAAATAAGCTGCAGCAGAAACTGTTTATTTCAGCTAAATAAGCTTATCTAAGTTATTTTATTTAGCTGAAATAAGCTGCGTTGCAGCTTGCAGCTTATTTAGCTGAAATAAGCTGCGGCTGCTGCAGCTTATTTAGCTGAAATAAGCTGCGACTGCTGCAGCTTATTTAGCTGAAATAAGCTGCGAATAATTGCAGCTTATTTAGCTTAAATAAGCTGCAGCAGTTGCAGCTTATTTCAGCTAAATAAGCTGCAGCAGCCGCAGCTTATTTCAGCTAAATAAGCTGCAAGCTGCAGCTTATTTCAGCTAAATAAGCTGCAGCAGTCGCAGCTTATTTCAGCTAAATAAGCTGCAAAAGCTAACGCAGCTTATTTCAGCTAAATAAAATAACTTAGATAAGCTTATTTAGCTGAAATAAACAGTTTCTGCTGCAGCTTATTTCAGCTAAAAAAACTGCAGCAGTCGCAGCTTATTTAAACTAAATAAGCTGCATTATTCGCAACTTATTTCAGCTAAATAAACTCAGCATTTGCAGCTTATTTAAGCTAAATAACCTGCAGCAGCCGAAGCTTACTTCAGCTAAATAAGCTGAAGCAATTGCAGCTTATTTCAGCTAAAAAAACTGCAGCAGTCGCAGCTTATTTAAACTAAATAAGCTGCATTATTCGCAACTTATTTCAGCTAAATAAACTCAGCATTTGCAGCTTATTTAAGCTAAATAACCTGCAGCAGCCGAAGCTTACTTCAGCTAAATAAGCTGAAGCAATTGCAGCTTATTTCAGCTAAAAAAACTGCAGCAGTCGCAGCTTATTTAAACTAAATAAGCTGCATTATTCGCAACTTATTTCAGCTAAATAAACTCAGCATTTGCAGCTTATTTCAGCTAAATAAGCTGCAAGCAGCCGCAGCTTATTTCAGCTAAATAAGCTGCAGTCGCAGCTTATTTCAGCTAAATAAGCTGCAACAGTCGTAGCTTATTTCAGCTAAATAAGCTGCAGCAGCCGCAGCTTATTTCAGCTAAATAAGCTGCAATAGCCGCAGCTTATTTCAGCTAAATAAGCTCCAGAAGTGCTTAAGCTAAGCTGCACAGCGCAGCTTATTTCAGCTAAATAAGCTGCATTATTCGCAGCTTATTTCAGCTAAATAAGCTGCAAGCAGCTGCAGCTTATTTCAGCTAAATAAGCTGCAATAACCACAGCTTATTTCAGCTAAATAAGCTGCAAACAGTGGTAGCTTTTTTCAGCTAAATAAGCTGAAGCAGTCGCAGCTTATTTTAGCTAAATAAGCTGCAGCTTAGCTTTGCTGCAGCTTATTTAGCTTAAATAAGCTGCGAATGCTGCAGCTTATTTAGCTGAAATAAGCTGCGACTGCTGCAGCTTATTTAGCTGAAATAAGCTGCGACTGCTGCACCTTATTTAGCTTATATAAGCTGCGAATAATGCAGCTTATTTAGCTGAAATAAGCTGCGACTACTCCTAAAATAAGCTGCTGCGGCTGCAGCTTATTTAGCTTAAATAAGCTGCAAATGCTGAGTTTATTTAGCTGAAATAAGTTGCGACTGCTGCAGCTTATTTAGCTGAAATAAGCTGCGAATGCTGCAGCTTATTTAGCTGAAATAAGCTGCGCTCTTATTTAGCAGGTTATTTTAGCTGAAATAAGCTGCTGCTGCAGCTGCTGCAGCTTATTTCAGCTAAATAA
>SEYY01004047.1:0-42500 GCA_009176605.1 Armadillidium nasatum
CTCAAAACCTCAATTCCTTCAAATTTGTATTCGACATGATCTTCTACCACAACTATGACATCTTCGAAAACACTTAACTCAAAACCTTCATCTGTCCTTAAAATTCTTTGTGTTTCTTTTCCTTGTGACCTTTCTTGGAAGGATCACATTACTTCTATTTCAAAATTAGCTTTTAAGAGGCTGGGTATTCAGAGGCGCTTTCATACATTCTCAATTTACCCCAGTTGCTTGATATTTTTAGAGTTTTTGTTTTCTCCCTTTATGGAATACGCTTCACACATCTGGGGTGGTTTCACATATTATTATTAAGATTTATGTATACAATTATACTACTATAATCATTTATATTTTCGTTGAAATAAAAAAAAAAAATATTTTATTTATTTTCAAAAAAAATAATTTAAATCAGGTTAAATAAAATTTAAAATAACTTTTTATTTTAATTTTTATCTTTTAATTTGCTGGATCTTACAAAACAATTATCAGTTTTTAAATGATTTTTTCCCATTAAGCCTAAAGCATGAAGCTTATAAGTTACGTTAGATCGTTGGAGAATTGAAATAAATGTTTAAGTAACAGACAGGGCATTGTTTAGCTGCTGCCATTGGTAATATAATAAGATGGTAACCGAGGTACATGATATATATATATATATATATATATATATATATATATATATATATTATATATATATATATATATATATATATATATATATATATATATATATATAATGTTTTTTTAAAGTACAAAATTGGTATCGGTATCGGGTATCGGTATCGGTATCGGCATATTTTTAGGTATCGGTATCGGTATCGGTATCGGCAAAGTTTAAACTCTTGGTATCGGTAAAAATTTTGGTATCGCTCCATCCCTAATATATATATATATATTTATATATATATATATATATATATATATATATATATATATATATATATATATATATATATATATATATATATATATATATATATATATATATATATATATATATATATATATATATATATATATATATATATATATATATATATATATATCGGGGGAGGGAAGTAGCGCTCCCGAAGCGATGAGATTACCCCCTGTTGGGTATACGGGATGTTAAAGGTACTCCTATCTCATCCCGGTGCCCAATGGTTCGCTCCCTTTCGCGCTCACCTTCTATCTACACGGAGTGGCTCTCCTTTACATACATAAAACATTTCTAACACATCTTAAAAATAATTAAAATAAAATAAAAATGGCGTCAACTTCGGTAGCCTCGGAGAAGCCACGGGGGGCGGCTTCCAAAAATAGCCCCTCATCCACCCTTTCCCCCATCACCACTTGGGAGTTGGTGGCCTCCGGTGATGGGGTTGGTGCCGCCAGGACTCGGCCGCCGGCTTGTCCTGATGCACGGTCTATTTTTTTCATTAATTTCTGCAACATTCGCGGTCTGCACTCTAATTTCCACTTTGTTGAACATCACCTCTCTTCTTCTAGACCTCACCTCTTATTCTTGACCGAAACTCAGATGTTTGAGCGTTCTGATAGCAAACCCTATTCTGTTTCCTCCTACTGTCTCTATCCTCAATTTTCAGCCAAAGGCGGTTGTTGTGCATATGTGCGCATCGATGTCGTTTGTTCTCGTGTCTCTAATTTGGAGTCTTCCGAATTTTCCACCTTATGGCTTAGGCTCTCTTGCCACTCTACGACTAAATTCATTTGTTCAGTTTATTTATCTCCTAATTCTACTGACTATCCTAAATTCTACGACTATTTAAACTCCAAAATAGAGCACATTCTCTCTTCTTCTCCTTTCTCTGAAATCATCATATTAGGTGATTTCAATGTTCACCACCGCCAATGGCTTTTTCATCTAGTTCTCATGATACAGCTGGTGAACGTGCCTTCCTTTTCGCTATCCAAAACGACCTTGAGCAGTTGGTGCAGCTCCCTACTCGTATCCCTGATCGTCTTGGAGATGAACCCAACGTTCTAGACCTTTTCCTAACTTCTAATCCTTCTCCTTATACTGTTAAACTCTTTCCTCCTCTGGGTTCCTCCGATCATCTTCTTATCTCTGTATCCTCTCCTATCTCTTCAAGTCTTCCGCAGGAAAGACCCCCTTCTACGGAAAGGAAACGCTTGTGGCACTTCGGTGCAGCAAGCTGGTCGGACTTGCGGTCGTACTTCTTTGATTTCCCGTGGAATGATTATTGCTTCCGTGGGAGGGGTCCCTCGGAGTGTGCAGAACGCATTACCGAGGTGATTCTCTCTGGCATGGAGGCATACATTCCATATTCTTTCCCTTCTACTAAACCTAATAAACCTTGGTTTAACTCTGCTTGTTCTCGTGCTATCCGCCGCAGGGATGCTGCCTTCAGGGATTACCGTCGTCTTCAAACTCCTGAAACTCACGCTACTTATATTTCATCCCGGAATCGTGCAAAATCTATCCTTCGTAACACTAAAAACTCTTTTCTCCGTAAAAAATGCAATAATCTTTCTGGTTCCTCTTCTTCACGTTCTTTCTGGCATTTTGCAAAAAATGTCAACTCTAACTTTGCTTCTTCCTCTTTCCCTCCTTTAATATCTTCCGACGGCACACAGCTGCTGTTTTACCTTCTTCTAAAGCTGAACTCTTTGCTCAAACTTTTGCCTCTAATTCAACCTTAGACGATTCCGGAGCCATTCCTCCTCTTTCAACCCCCTCTAACTCAATTATGCCTAAAATTAGAATTTCTTCTAAAGATGTCATTTCTGCTCTCTCTGAGCTTAATACTAAGAAGGCGTACGGTCCTGATGGTATTCCTCCTGTGGTTCTCAAAACTTGTGCTTCCGAGCTTGCACCCTGCCTCGGTAAACTATTTCGTCTTGTCTATCTACTTCAACCTTCCCTTCTTGCTGGAAACGTGCGCTCATTCAACCTGTGCCGAAGAAGGGGGACCCCTCTCAACCCTCCAACTACCGTCCTATTTCTTTGAACCTCCGTTCTCTCTAAAGTTTTCGAATCTATCCTTAACAGGAAGATTTGGAAGCATCTCAATTCTTCTAATCTTATCTCTGATCGCCAGTATGGCTTTCGTAAGAAAACGCTCTACAGGTGATCTTCTTTCCCTTCTCTCTGAATCTTGGTCCTCCGCTATTCGGCATTTCGGTGAATCTTTTGCTGTCGCGCTGGACATATCGAAAGCCTTCGATAGAGTCTGGCACAAAGCTTTGATTTCTAAACTTCCCTCTTTCGGTATCTATCCTTCTCTCTGTGATCTTCTCGCTAATTTCCTTTCCGGTCGTTCTATAGCAACTGTTGTAGACGGCCACCGTTCATCCTTTAAATCTATTAATAGTGGTGTTCCTCAGGGTTTTGTACTATCACCAACACTTTTTCTACTCTTTCATTAATGACCTTCTCTCTATTACCTCATCTCCTATCCACTCCTATGCTGATGACTCCACCCTTCATTATTCCTTCCATTTTGAAAAACGTCCCACCCAACAGCAGTTGATAGACTCGAGAAGGGTAGCCTTGGAACAACTAACCTCTGATCTATCTCTCATTTCAAATTGGGGCAGAGAAAACATGGTTGTTTTCAATGCCTCAAAAACTCAGTTCCTCCATCTCTCCACTCGACACAATCTTCCACACAACTATGATATCTTCTTCGAAAACACACAACTCAAGCCTTCATCTGTCCTTAATATTCTTGGTGTTTCTTTTTCTCGTGATCTTTCTTGGAAAGATCACATTACTTCTCTTTCTAAACAAGCTTCTAAGAGGTTGGGTGTTCTGAGGCACCTTCAGAATTACTTCACGCCACCCCAGTTGCTTGCTCTGTATAGGGGTGTTGTTCGTCCCTGTATGGAGTATGCTTCGCACATCTGGGGTGGTTCCACACATACAGCTCTCTTAGAGAAGGTGGAGTCAAGGGCATTTCGTCTCATCAACTCTCCTACTCTTACTAACTCTCTTCAATCTCTTTCTGCCCGTCGAATTGTAGCGTCACTCTCTCTTTACTATCGCTATTACAACAGACACTGCTCTTCTGAACTCTCTCGTTGCATACCTCCTCCATTGAGAAGAACTCGTGCGACACGCCTTTCTACACATTCTCATCCTTTCTCTGTCCAACTCTCCGACCCTAGACTTAACCGCTATGCTCAGTCTTACATATACTCTACTGGTAAAGTCTGGAACACACTCCCTTCATCTGTTTTCCCAACTTCCTTTGACTTGCATTCTTTCAAACGCCGTGTGTCTGGACACGTCGGCCACCATCGACCATGATTATAGACCTTTCCCAACTCCGGTGGAATTTGGTAGGCCTCCTGGCCTTTGCCCACCGGAGGAGACATAAAAAAAAAAAAAAAAAAAAAAATATATATATATATATATATATATATATATATATATATATATATATATATATATATATATATATATATATATATATATATATATATATATATATATATATATATATATATATATATATATATATATATATATATATATATATATATATATATATATATATAGAGTGAAGATGTAGTACCGTCCGAAGCGATGCAAATACTCCCCACATATGAACACTGGGCATAACTAGAGGAGTAATTAGATGGGTTAGACAGTTTCGTTTCACTCCGTTGCCCTTTAGTTCGTTCCTTTTCACGTTTCACTTTCTCAGAGGGTCTCTTGTGTACCATCATTTCACATTGCAGTGCCTATGCTCCCAAAATCCTCCCTCTCTCCCCTCTTCACATGTTCCCACAAATTTACATGGGCTTACCTTTTTTAAATAAAAACAAAATGACGAAACAAAAAGCTGCCTAGGAAATGCTTAGAGGGGAAGCATCCAAACAATAGCTATCATCCTCCCCTCACACCATCATCACTTGAGAGTTGGAGGCCTTCGATGATGGGAATGGTGCCGCCAGGACCATGCTGCCTTGACTACCCTGGTTGCCCTGGCACAATCTTCTTTTTTATTAATTTCCGTAACATTCAAAATCATTTTTACAAATTTCCCATTTGTCAAACATTATCTGTTTTCTTCTAAACTCCAAATCTTTTTCTTAACTGAAATTCAGATGATTGTGTGTGCTGACAGAAAACCCTACTCTGTGAACTACTACTGTCATTCTTAGAAATATCACATTACTTCCCTTTCTAAACAAGCTTTTAATAGGTTGGGTGTCCTAAAGCGCCTTCAGAATTTTTTATCGTCACCCCAGTTGTTTTCTCTTTATAGAAGTGTTGTTCTCTCCTGTATGTAGTTTGCCTAACACATCTAGAATGATTCTACTCATACAGCTCTCCATGAAAAGGTAGGGTCCAGGGCTTTTCGTCTTATAGACTCCTTCGCTCTCACTAACTCTTTGCAGTCTCTTTCCACTCGTCGAATTGTTGCGTAACTCTCTTTATACTATCGCTATTACAATTGACACTACTCTTCTGAACTCTTAGTTCTCATACCCCCTTCAATGATAAGGGCTGATGCAACACGACTTTCTACACAGTTTCAACCTTTCTCTATGTAATTGTCTGACCCCAGACTTAGCCACTATGCTCAATCTTTTACGTACTCTACTGGTAAAGTCTGGAACATACTCCCTTTATTAATAGTTAAATCTACCTTAGACTTACACACTTTCAAACGCCATATACCAAGACATGACAGCCTTTAACTGGATACCGATTTTGACACTCCTCCAACTCTGGTGGATATTGGTAGGTCTCTGACCTTTGACTACGAGAATATATATATATATATATATATATATATATATATATATATATATATATATATATATATATATATATATATATATTATATATATATATATATATATATATATATATATATATATATAACAGGATGCCAAAAATTGCTTGTCTTCAGTGAAGAAGGAAATTAAACCAGAACTTCAAGACAAAGCTATGTATGTTCAGGGAATATATATATATATATATATATATATATATATATATATATATATATATATATATATATATATATATATATATATATATATATATATATATATATATATATATATATATATATATATATATATATATATATATATATATATATATATATTTCACCTCTGTTGGGCAAAGGAAAGAGGCCTACTAAAATTGAATCAGAGTTAGGGGGCAAGACGGGATCCTAGTGAAAACAAAGTCCGACGTGACCTGATACACGACGTTTGAAGGTGTGTAAGTCAAAGGAAGTTGGGAAAACAGAAGAAGGGAGTGTGTTCCAGACTTTACCAGTAGAGTACATGTAGGACAGAGCATAGCGGTTAAGTCTGTGGTCAGAGAGTTAGACAGAGAAAGGATGATACTATGTAGAAAGTCGAGTCACACGAGCCCTTCTCAGTGGAGGAGGTATGCGACGAGAGAGTTCAGAAGAGCAGTGTCCATCGTAATAGCGATAGTATAGAGAGAATGACGCAACAATTCGACGGGCTGAAAGAGACAGGAGAGAATTAGTGATAGCAGGAGAGTTGATAAGACGAAAAGCCCTAGACTCCACCTTTTCAAGAAGAACTGTATGAGTGGAACCACCCCAGATGTGTGACGCATACTCCATACAGGGGCGAACAACACCCCTATACAGAGCAAGCAACTGGGGTGGATTGCAGGAATACTGAAGGCGCCTCAGAGCACCTAACCTCTTAGAAGCTTGTTTAGAAAGAGAGGTAATGCGATCTTTCCAAGAAAGATCACTAGAAAAAGAAACACCAAGATTATTAAGAACAGATGAAGGTCTGAGTTGAGTGTTTTCGAAGAAGATATCATAGTTGTGTGGAAGATTGTGTCGAGTAGAAAGATGGAGGAATTGAGTTTTTGAGGCATTGATAACGACCATGTTTTCTCTGCCCCAATTTGAAATGAGAGATAGATCAGAGGTTAGTTGCTCCAAGGCCACCCTCCTTGCCTCTATTAACTGTTGCTGGGAGGGGCGCCTTCAAAATGAAAAGATTAATGAAGGGTGGAGTCTTTGGCATAGGAGTGGATGGGAGATGAAGTAATAGAGAGAAGGTCATTAATGAAAAGGAGAAAAAGTGTTTGGGATAGGACAGATCCTTGAGGAACACCACTATTAATAGATTTATAGGATGAACGGTGGCCATCTACAACAGCTGCTATAGAACGACCAGAAAGGAAATCAGAGAGAAGGCCAAAGAGAGAAAGATAGATTCCCAAATAATCAGTAGATGCACACTTAACAAATTTAACCTCAACTAACGTAACCAATCAGTAATGTCCACCTAACAAATGTAACCTTTCCAAACGAAGTCTTAACTAACCCAACTATTCCTAACCAGCCATTATCTATATAATATTAAAATACGGATTACATATCTCAATATATTTCCAACAGGGACTAACGTCTCATGGACTAACTCTATTCCAACTATACAACTTTGAATAACTGCAAACTGGATCTAATTTAGTTACATTTTATAGTAAACCAATTTCGTTCAAAGATCTCTCTCTCTCTCTCTCTCTCTCTCTCTCTCTCTCTCTCTCTCTCTCTCTCTCTCTCTCTCTCTCTCTCTCTCTCTCTCTCTCTACCTTTCATGTAGCATTTTTAAGCTAACATAACCTAACTTTGTACTAGTTTGTCTTTGTAACATCATCTGTCTTTTAAATAGTCTGTATCTCAGACCTTAAGTTTCTCTTAACAACCCTCTACAGTACCATTTAATCTGATCAAACATTATACTATTAATTATGGTATCTCAATATAACAATGGTAGGAATCTTGTGATAGCCAGCTTTAGTTCAGTTGTTTTCCTTTCGCTTTATTTTTCCTAACATTTCAAAAAACGTAACCTAACCTATAATACAGAATGCCTTTGTGAACTCATCTTTCATTGACAAAACTGTAGCATAGACATAATGCTCTTTCATTTTTGTGCATTCATAACTATTACCTCATTCTCAGGACTTCTATTATTACTTCTCTTTTTAGATATATGGCAGTGTCAGTAGGTACTTGCGCAGTTTCTTTTACCTTTCTCAGTTATGCCTTCAATTATTCAAGAACAAATATTATTTCACGGAGGTTCGTTCATTTTAGCATTATATAACTTGTTAACTTTATGAAAACATTGTGTTTATGGTGTTTGCATATCATTTTCAAAATAACCTAAGTTACCTTGAAAATGATCAACTCAAGCATATGTGCATTCTTTATGACCACGATAGTACATTGTGTTTCTTTAGCTATATATATATATATATATATATATATATATATATATATATATATATATATATATATATATATATATATATATATATATATATATATATATATATATACGGGGGAGGGAAGTAGCGCTCCCGAGGAGATAAGATTACCCTATATTGGGTATATGCGATGTTAAGGTACTTCCCATCTCATCCCGGTGCCCAAGAGTTCGCTTCCTTTCGCGATCACCTTCTTCTACACGGAGTGAGCTCTCCACCACACACATAAAACACTAATACAGACTACACCCTTTAAAAAAATAATAATAATGGCGTCTCCAATAGTAACCTCGGAGAAGCCCCGGGGGGCTTCCAAAAATAGCCCCTAATCCACCCCTTCCCCCGTCACCACTTGGGAGTTGGCGGTCTCCGGTGATGGGGTTGGTGCAACCAAGACTATGCAGCCAGCTTGTCCTGATGCACGGTCTATTTTTTTCATTAATTTCTGTAACATTCGCGGTCTGCACTCCAATTTCCACTTTGTTGAATATCTTCTCTCTTCTTCTGGACCTCGCATCTTGTTCTTGACCGAAACTCAGATGTTTGAGCATTCTGACAGCAAACCCTATTCTGTTTCCTCCTACTGTCTCTGTCCTCAATTTTCAGCCAAAGGCGGTTGTAGTGTATACGTGTGCAACGATGTAGTTTGTTCTCGTGCCTCTAATTTGGAGTTTTCCAAATTTTACACCTTGTGGCTCAGGTTCTTTTGCCATTCTACGACTAAATTCATTTATTCTGTTTATTTATCTCCTAATTCTACTGACTATCCTAAATTCTTCGAATATTTAACTTCCAAAATAGAGGACATTCTCTCTTCTCCTTTCTCGGAAATCATCATATACAGGTGATTTCAATGCTCACCACCACCAATGGCTTATCTAGTTCTCATGATACAGCTGGTGAACGTACTTTCCATTTAGCTATGCAAAACGACCTTGAGCAGTTGGTACAGTTCCCTCTCGTATCCGTGATCGTCTTGGAGATGAACCCAACATTCTAGACCATTTTCTAACTTCTAATCATTCTCCTCATACTGTTAAACTCTTCCTCCTCTGGGTTCCTCCGATCACCTTCTTATCTCCATATCCTCTTCTATCTCTTCAAATCTTCCGCATGAAATACCCCCTTCTATTGTAAGGAAATATTTGTGGCATTTCGGCGCCGCAAGCCGGTCTGACTTGAGGTCGTACTTCTTTGATTTCCCATTGAACAATTATTCCTTCAGTGGGAGGGGTCCTTCGGAGTGTGCAGAACGCATTACCAAGGTAATTATCTCTAGCATGGAGGCGTACATTCCATTTTCTTTCCCTTCTACTAAACCTAACAAACTTTTGTTTAACTCTGCTTGTTCTCGCGCTATCCACCGCAGGGATATTGCCTTCAGGGATTACTATCGTCTTCAAACTTCAGAAACTCAAGCAACTTATATTTCATCCCTGAATTGAGTAAAATCTATCCTTCGTAATACTAAAAACTCTTTTCTCTCTAGAAAATGCAATAATCTTTCTGGTTCCTCTTCTTCACGTTCTTTCTGGCATCTTGCAAAAAATATTGACTCCAACTTTGCTTCTTCCTCTTTTCCTCCATTAGTATCTTCCGAAGGCACAACTACTATTTTACTTTCTTCTAAAGCCGAACTCTTCGCTCAAACTTTTGCCTCTAATTCAACCTTAGACGGATTTCGGAGCTATACCTCCTCCTTCAACCCCCTTCAACTCATTTATGCCTAAAATTAAATTTTCTTCTAACGATATCATTTCTGTTCTCTCTGAGCTTAATATTAAGAAGGTGTATGGTCCTCATGATATTCCTCCTGTGGTTCTCAAAACTTGTGTTTCCGAACTTGCAACATGCCTTGGTAAACTATTCGTAAACTATTCGTTCAACCTTCCCTCTTGCTGGAAACGTGGGCTCATCCAGCTTTTGCTTAGGAGGGGGATCCCTTTCAACCCTCCAAATCCTTAACAGGAAGATTTGGAAACATCTCAATACTTCTAATCTTACCTCTGATCGCCAGTATGGCTTTCATAAGAAACGCTCTACTGGTGATCTTCTTTCCCTTCTCTCTAACTCTTGGTCCTCTGCTCTTCAGCATTTCGGTGAATCCTTTGCTGTTGCGCTAAACATATAGGAAGCCTTCGATAGAGTCTGTCACAAAGCTTTGATTTCTAAATTTCCCTCTTTCGGTATCTATCCTTCTCTGTGATCTTCTCTCTAATTTCCTTTCCGGTCGTTCTATAGCAGCTTTTGTAGACAGCTACCGCTCTTCCTTTAAATCTATTAATAGTGAAGTGCCTCAGGGTTCTGTCCTATCCTCAACACTTTTTCTAATTTTCATTAATGACCTTCTCTCTATTACCTCATCTCCTATCCACTCCTTTGATAATGACTCCACCCTTCATTACTCCTTTTAGAAGGGTAGCCTTGGAGCAACTAACCTCTAATCTTTCTCGTATATCAAATTGGGGCAGAGAAAACATGATTATTTTCAATGCCTCAAAAACTCAGTTCCTCCATCTCTCTACTCGACACAATCTTCCACACAGCTATGATGTCTTCTTCGAAAATACACAACTCAAACCTTCATCTGTTCTTAATTCTCTTGGCGTCCCATTTTATCGTCATCTTTCTTGGAAATATCACATTACTTCTCTTTCTAAACACGCTTCTAAGAGGTTGGGTGTTCTGAGGCGCCTTCAGAATTATTTCACGCCACCCCAGTTGCTTGCTCTCTATAAGGATGTTGTTCGCCCCCTGTATGGAGTATGCTTTGAACATCTGTGGTGGTTTCACTCATGCAGCTCTCCTTGAGAAGGTGGAGTCTAGAGCTTTTCATCTTATCAACTCTCCTGTTCATACTAACTCTCTCCAATCTCTTTCTGCCCGTCGAATTGTTATGTTACTCTCTCTTTACTATCGTTATTGCAATGAACACTGCTCTTCTGAACTCTCTCGTTGCATACCACCTCCATTGAGAAGAGCTCGTACGACACGCTTTTTTGCACAGTCTCATCCTTTCTCTGTCCAACTCTCAGACCCCAGACTTAACAGCTATGCTCAATCTTACATGTACTCTACTAGTAAAGTCTGGAGTACACTCCCTTTATATGTTTTCACAACTTCCTTTGACTTGTATACTTTCAAACGCCGTGTATTTGGACATGTTGGCCTCCTTCGGTCAAGTTCCTGTGGAATTTGGTAGGCCTCTGGCGTTTGCCCACCGGAGGAGATATTATATATATATATATATATATATATATATATATATATATATATATATATATATATATATATATATATATATATATATATATATATATATATATATAATATATATATATATATATATATGTTGCAGAAATACTTATATTCAAGAATACGAAGGGTGTTTTGTGTGTACAAAACCGAGCAGTAACAAATCAACGACTCTTACACTCCCTATTTATAACAAACTCTTAGAATTTGGTCTCTCTGGTCAATTTTTCCCCGAGGAAGGAAAAGTCTTAGTGGAATTGAATGACAATTGTTTAATTAAGGTACTGCACTTTTCCGACTTTGTACTTTGTAAATTTGTTTTCGAATTAATTTATTTACTTTGTTAATTCTTTAAAAAATTTTGTAGATAAACTTTGATCAAAATTTATTGTAGGATCGCTTTGATCGGAGATAATGGTTAAAACGTATTTTAAATATAATAAATATAAATATTTCGTTTAAAGATCTCTCTCTCTCTCTCTCTCTCTCTCTCTCTCTCTCTCTCTCTCTCTCTCTCTCTCTCTCTCTCTCTCTCTCTCTCTCTTCCTTTTATGTAACATTTTAAAGTTAAGTTAATGTAACTTTTGTTCTAGTTTTTCTTTGTAACATGGATTTTCACATGAATGTAAAGACGGAAGAACGCGAAACTCAAATTCTTTCATGTGAGAGATAAATATTTTGACATACTTTTTTAAATGTATTTTTTAAAATACGACATATAAGATAAACCAAATGAACTTATAAATAAATAACGACATTTGAAAAGAATTTATTATACGAATATTTTTATTTTATTTTTCTCATAATTTACAACATTTATATATGCATAGAAATCAAATTTATTTATTCTCGCGGTAATTTCCGACAATTAAAAAGAGAAGACTTTATGGATACGTATTGGATATTCCGAAGAAAGATGTCCCTTAACAGCGAACTTTCTCAGGCATTCCTATTTGGAAATCTGGTAAAGAACTCGACCGCTCTGGGAGAGGGTACTTGAAAAAGGATCGAGAATTTGGTCGAGTTTATGCAATTTAGAATTCCTTAAACTCTAAGGTCTATCCAAGAACTCTTAAATACGTTGAGGTTGAAACCTCAATTTCTTGGATAACATTCAACGGTTTTGTAATTATATGAAGAAGGGGAGGAATGAAATCCAGTATGCTCCCTCGAGGAACACCAATTTACGCTTCGGATTATATGCAGAGGGATTCCAATAGGCCTTGCAGCAAGGTCACTTCCCCTTTGGCTCGTGAACACCAATCGAGCGTGCTATTTTTTCATCCGGTTGTTGGAAATGATACTCGAAAAAAGGACTGAGGTGTACTTCGTGGGGAGGCAGCAAGTCACTGGCAAGAGATCGAAAAGTTGAGGTAGTGGCTCGTTACAAGTGAGAGTGTTAAAAACAGAAGAATTCTGAAGTCAATCGTGAACTTCTGTGTCGATGATATTCTCTATACGAATAAACGCAATATGAACTTTTTGTTTATCAATTGAAGTGTTAATTATATAATCCTCTTTACCGATAATAATTAGTTAAAATTAGTTCCGATTTTAAATCGTAGATATCACTCGGAATAATAATGCTGTTTCATGGAGGGTAGGGTGGGGATAGTCCTCCTCCCTCTCCAAAAGTATGATTAAAATAAAAGAGATCGCACGTAAGTGTGTTCTTTCTCCAGTTTTTACCAATATCATACAAAACTATATATGTGCACGCGGGAGCGACCTCATGTCGCATCAGGCATATCTAAGCCTGTTTTTGTTTATCAATTAACTCGAGTTAGTCACACGTACGCAGCAAGTAGAGTATACTTTATAATTGGTAGACATATTATATTTTCCTTCCTTAAATTTAGAAAAGAGAAGAGTTGTCTGTAGGTCACGGGCGGACCCTTCTGGTCTGTGTGGGTTAGAACTTATGAGCGTTTATATCTACACACGCAGGTGCAAATGTAGATGGTACCTTATTGTCAAAGGGGGCTGATCCTTATTCTTTTCTCCACGCTTCTTATAACTCGGTTTTTGTGAACTTTTTTTTTCTTTTTCCTGTCTTTTAATTGAATGTTTAAGTGAAATTTCACAATTCTGATTAATTTGTGTATTCTTTTGGCCTTCCTCCAGAAGGAATATATATATATATATATATATATATATATATATATATATATATATATATATATATATATATATATATATATATATATATATATATATATATATATATATATATATATATATTTCCTCTGATAGGCAAAGGTCAGAAGACTATCAATTTCATCCATAGTTGGGGAATGTGAGAAACTTGGTGGATTAAAGGCCGACATGTCCCGATACACGGCGTTTGAAGGTGTGCAAGTCAAAGGAAATTGGGAAAAATAGAAAAACTCCTTATTTTGGCCTTAAAATCTGGAGTCTGAGATGTGGGCAGATTTAAGATGAGATTGTGTAGAAAGACGTATCACACGAGCTCATCTTAGAGGAGTAGATATGCGACGAAGAGTTCAGAAGAGTTAAGATTGTATAGGGGGAGTGACTCAACAATTCGACAGGCAGGAAAAGACTTCAAAGAGTTAGTGAGAGCGAAAGTTTATGAGACGAAATGCCCCAAACTCTACCATTTAAATGAGAGTTTTTTGAGTAGAATCACCCTACACGTTTGTGGTGTACCCAATACAAATACGAACAACACTCCTATAAATGGCAGGCAATAGGGGTGGCGTGAAGAAATTCTGAAGGCACCTTAGAATACCAACCTCTCAGAAGTTTGCTTAAAAAGGGAAGTAATGTTATCCTTCCAAGAAAGATTAAAAGAAAAAGAAACACCGAGAATATCAAGGACAGACGAAGGTTTGAGTTGTGTGTTTTCGAAGAAGATATCATAGTTGTGTGGAAGGTTATTTCGAGTAGAGAGATGGAGGAATTGAGTCTTTGAGGCATTGAAAACTGCCATGTTTTCTGTGTCCCAGTTCGAGAAAAGTCAGAGGTTAATTGATCCATGGCTACTCTCCTTTCATCAATTAATTTCTGTTGAAAGGGGCTTCTTTCAAACTGAAAGGAGTAATTAACAGTAGAGTCTTCGGTATAGGAGTGGATAAGTGATGAAGTAATAAAGTGAAGATTATTAATGAAAAGTAGGAAAATATTAGGAGATAGGATAGATCCCTGATAAACACCACTATTAATAAATTTAAAGGTGGAACAGTTTCCCTCTACAACAGCTGCTATATAACGATTAGAATCAGTGAGAAAATAACAGAGAAGATTGATTCCGAAAGAATGAAGTTTAGAAATCAAAGGTTTGTGAAAGATTATATGGAAAACTTTCCAACTGTCCAGTGAAATGTTCCCTGAAACGCTGAAGAGCGGAAGACAACTCGTCAAAGAGAAGGGTAAGACCACCAGTAGAGTGTTCTTTACGATAACCATTCTGGCGATCAGAGTATAGAAAAACTGAGATTTACCAAAATCTTCCTGTTAATGATAGATTCGAAAACTTTATAAATAGAATGATAATTTGAGTTGAGTGTAGTTTCCCCTTTTCAGCAAAAGGTTGACTAAGCGCCCTTTTCCAGCAAGAAAGGAAAACCGAAATAGAAATAAAAAGACAAAGTAGCCCATCAAGTCAGGGTGCAAGTTCAGAAACACAAGTTAAAGGTTAAAAGGTTGTGACGTCAGAAGAAACCAGAGTAGGGAAAGAGGAAGAAGCAAAGTTAGAGTTGCCATAATTTGTAAAATGCCTGAAAGGGCGTGAGGAAGAAGAACTATATATATATATATATATATATATATATATATATATATATATATATATATATATATATATATATATATATATATATATATATATATATATATATATATATATATATATTATGCCATAGATTGATATTGCTCAGGTGTCTGGGAATATTACAATAAACATTAGCAAATGTCTTAAAAATGTCTGCCATAAAATGGTCGTCACTGGAAATTCTGAGAAGATTATCTTCAACAATTGGTATTGCGCACAGGTTGCCTTAGCTTTCCATGACCTACGGAAGGTGAGACTTTATATATTCACATCTCTCACCCCTTCTCTCTCCTAATATATATATATATATATATATATATATATATATATATATATATATATATATATATATATATATATATATATATATATATATATATATATATATATATATATATATATATATATATATATCGAATGTAGTATGCTATTTTTCATCTTACTATTTAATAGATGGTAGATCGTGGGATATAAAAGTTTATTCAAAAGATTTCGTTTAGCCAATTTACTGGATTTTGATTTAATAAACACTTTACTTAATTTATTGGATAACTAATTTATTTAGTACACTGCAAAATTTGTCCTAACGAATCGCTGGGACAAGTTCCAAAAAATGTCCCAATAAAATTTTTAATATAGAAAAGACGTTACGCATAATAATGTTGCCTCACCGATTTATTTTATGATAAGAAAATAACTAAAAAAACGACTTTGTTCCATTTGTCCCAACGATTCGTTAGGACAGTTTTTGTAGCGTATTATAAGTGCTCTAGAGATCTGATAAGATATGAACATTACATGTTACACTACTTGCAATAATCAGTAGCTTCTGTACGACTTCTTGTAGGACAATGAATAAGGAGTTTAAATATTGCCCATCTCTTTGGTCTGTCAGGAATAAACGTCAAAACCTTAGCCAAAATATTTCCATTTTAATTTTCGGAAATGAGAGAAATGTGCCCCAGCAGTCTTTTCCTCTTAAACGTAGAGCATATTTAAAAGTAATGAACACAAGAATTAGTGGCAAAAAAAAAGATGACAACGAGGGTCTCCTTTTCAGAAGACTTTTAGATTATACATAGCTGGCAATATAGAGACAACAGACTGAGTAGGCAGCAAGTTAACAGACAGTGAGTAAATATCAACGAGGGGGAATGTAGACGATGAAGGTGCGGCAAATGCCGATGTTGTGGGTAATGTATCATGCAATGGTGTGATGCAGGAGGAGGAAACAAACTTGGTGACAGTATCCAAAATCGAAACAGCTGGTTTTAAACCGCTAAATGATAAAATGTCACATTTCTCACTAACTAACTGAATCTCAAAACACTATCTGAATCGGTCTATAATGAAGAATCATAATTTAGTTTAATTAACAGAGCACTGTAAATAAAGTAATTGAAAATTACTTGGAATTTAATAACTGATCTCTTTGTTATTTGATGTGCAAATTTAAAATACAATAAAGATTTTTCTATCACGTTCAGAATTTGAATTACATAATGGAGGAACAGCCTATTCTGTTTTATACAACTTTGTACATATTTTTTAAAAATAAACACTCAAATATCGACATATATATTGAAATTGTAAGAGAGAGTGATGTATTACCTGTACAAAGGCTTATTTTATCTTTTAATTTTTCTTTCCATGCTTCTTCTACTACATTTCTTCTTCAGATACAACTTTTTCTTAAAGATTGAAAAAGAGAGTTATTGTCTAGTGCCAACAATATTTTGTTGTAAACCATCCCAAAATTTAAATACTGTTTTACTGATAAATATACTTCCTCGAATCCAGATGGCAAGCCTTCTTTATTTTGCTTTTGACATGCCCCCTGGCGAACCCATTGTGTCCTAATCAAAATAACTTACTCACTTCTACATCGTCAATCGACGACGACATTTTGAAAACTTGAATCATGCTCCAACTAAGAAATCTTCCCAGGGAAAAGATCCCCAACGCTTTGAACTTATTACTCGTAACTCATGTTTTCAAATCCAGAAATCACCTTTGTTGTTCTGCGCTGCGCTGCCTCCAGCATTTTAATGTCTTTTCTTAGATGAGAGTCCTAAGCCTGTGCACAGTACTCAGTCAATGGTTTAGGATAACCATTACAAAGCTAATTGACACCTCCTTACTTTAAAAAATGGAGACATACTTTCTTGTCTTAACGGTCTATGGACTCCTACTCTTAAGGACTACTGGGAGTCTTGTGTGATGGCGCTTGACATATCCAATGCTATTGACAGGGTACATGTCTCACTGTTCTCTAAGATCTATCTCTTGGATTTCCTTCTTCTCTTTGCTTATTTATGTCTAGTTTCCTCTCAAATTGCTGCATCTCAATATTTACTGATCGACTGACTTCTTCTATAACCATTAATTTTTTGTGCTCCTCAAGAGTTCTGTTCTATCATTATTCTATTTCTACTTTTCAGAAACGATATCCTCAGTTGTACCTTTAACTCCGTTCACTCTTTTTTCTGATGTTTCAACTCCCCATTCTTCAATTAATTTCAAATCGGTTTCCTTTTTTTTTTGGTTCTAGAGTTATTTATCGTCTTCAACTTTCCGATTTCATTCTTGCTGATATGGAAGGAATTTCCAGGTAGGGCCATCACAACCTTATGAAATTCAACTCTTCAAAAACTCAGCTTCTACAAATCACTCTCACTAAATCCCCTTCCCCACCAACTTTTGCATCTTTTTCTCTCGTCTCACCTGTGAACAACATTACATTCTTGGTCTGAACATAAACAACAAATTATTTTTTGAATCTCATATCACAAAAGTTGTTATGGTGTCCTAAAAGAAACTGAGAATACTGTTAAGTATTCAAGTTGTATGATTTTTAAGCAATTACTCCAATTATATAAAGTCTTATCTGCCCTTTTATGGAGATCTGTTTGCACATTTGAGGGGGGGGGGCTCATGTTACACACTTCTTTGCATAAGGTTGAGCCTAAAGGCTGAAAGACTAATAAACTACCCCAAACATTAAAACTCCTTTGGCGATAGCCTTTCTCATTCCACTACCATTTCGTTGTCCTCGTAGCAAAAGGGGTGATCTACTTGTATATAAATATTGATTGAGATACGCAAACTCTAGGCTTGCTCGTGGTTGTGCCTCCATCTTCACAGCCGCATCTGTTTTGTGAAACTCTTTGCCATCTGTTTGTCTTTCTCTATCTAATCTTACTTTTCTTAAAGCCATCGTCTACACTCATCTGAGAGATTTATATTTATCTTGGTATAGGGTAGAATTTCTGTAACTTTTTAAATTATGTCCCTTCCGCGAAGAGAGCCCTACCTTTTAGTGGTGGAAGCATAAAAGAAGAGAAAAAACTTTCACAGAATTTTACAGTAATAAATTATTCAAGAATTTAACTATAAAAAATATCACTTATTATAGTGAACTTATTGTAGTGATATTTGAACGTTTATAAATTTGAACAAATTAGTGAAAACATCGATTCCACAAAATGTTTTCAAAAAGACTGATAAGATTTTTATTGCTGAATAGTTAATAGGGAAAGGGATTAAGAAGAAGTAAATCATCATCTTTGACAATCGTTTGACTTAAGTAATGACTCAAATGGCCTCGGAATAGGCGATATTAATTATAGTTATTTTATTTTAGAAGAACAAATGTTCAAATATTCAAAAATAGTGTGTAGCAATACTGTACTAAAGGAACCCTAATTATTTCATTGAAAATAAATACTACCATACGCAAATATATTGATTTTGGGTCCATACGTGAGAAAACGGTATATAAGGGCATTTTTTTCAAATCAGTTATTAAGTCAAATAATTTTTATTTTGTTGACATTTTATTACTTTAACTTTGTTTAAATTGAAATTTTCATGTATATATCTAAAATATATAGTTTTAAATTTACTTTCTATAATACTACCTTTGTTTATTTTTTATTTTTATATAAGAAATATATAAAGATTTGAGTCTTCCTATCGATAATTAATTTACTAAAAAAAATTTTTACATTATTATTTTATTATTATTATTATTATTATTATTATTATTATTATTATTATTATTATTATTATTATTATTATTATTATTATTATTATTATTATTATTATTATTATTATTATTATTATTATTATTATTATTATTATTATTATTATTATTATTATTATTATTATTATTATTATTATTATTATTATTATTACTTTATTATACCAATTATAACACAAAGATATGAACTTTCATTCTTTTAGTTCGACATTTATTTATTTATTTTTTTTTCACACATGATATAGTAAAATATTTTGTTAATTAAATAGTTATTTTTTCAGGAAAAAAAATGTGTATGTTTTCCATTAAATTCTAAACACGACTTAAAATGATTTTTTCAGCTTTATTACGCCTTTTCATTCCGATGCAACAAATTCGCTGCATCTCAGTTTAATGTAACACAGTTTGTCCCGATTGATCAAAAGGAATGCTACAAAAGTCGACTTCCTAACTTAAGAGCAAATTTTGAGCTACAAGAAAATAAGAAGAGAAACAATGGAGGTGTTCCTATGATTTTGCCATGTAGTTCAGGAGGTAAGAAAAGTTTATATATATATATATATATATATATATATATATATATATATATATATATATATATATATATATATATATATATATATATATATATATATATATATATATATATATATATATATATATATACATCATCGCCTCCTATATAATTACGAGGTGGTGTCAGCTTTAGCTTCTTAGTGAACAGATAATTGAAAAATGGGCTGCTGGATGTCCTAATTTTCTCAATTTTTGTTTTATTTTTTTAAGAAACCTTTTAATTTTCATTCAAATGTATACCGAGAAGTTTATTTGACTCAAACGGTAAAGTGATTGACTCACGTGCTTGAGGGCGAGGAAAGAGGATGGTCAGTTCTGAAGGAAACTCCTCTATTCTTATTAATCCTCACTTATAAATGTAGACCAGTTTGTCCTACAAATGCTGCATTACAGCTGGCACATTTAAATAAATTAATGAGGATCTGAGAGGCATTGTGCGAGATTCTTTGTGTCTGAAGAAATTGTGAATTGAGAGAGAGTTATAATTTGTAAGAATAAACTGGGGAAATGTAGCTTCAAGTACAGTAAGAATATTTTTTTTTTTTAAGTTGGGATGTAAGGGACCCTAAATATGGAAGTTTTAGATATATTTTTTGCTTAGGAACAGTAGGAAAATGATGAGTAGCTCTAAAGTTATCAGCGTTAATACTTTTTTCCACTTGGAGCTTAGGGAATAAATTAAAATGGAAAAGAATTTTAATAAATTCCATCTCTTTATGGAATAAATGCCAGTCAGAGCAAATTTTAAATGCTCTATAGATTCTAGATCTTAGACCAGATAGAATAAACTTTAAGATATATATATATATATATATATATATATATATATATATATATATATATATATATATATATATATATATATATATATATATATATATATATATATATATATATATATATATATATATATATATATATATATATATATATATATATATATATATATATATATATATATATATATATATATATATATATATATATATATATATATATATATATATATATATATATATATATATATATATATATATATATATATATATATATATATATATATATATATATATATATATATATATATATATATATATATATATATATATATATATATATATATATATATATATATATATATATATATATATATATATATATATATATATATATATATATATATATATATATATATATATATATATATATATATATATATATATATATATATATATATATATATATATATATATATATATATATATATATATATATATATATATATATATATATATATATATATATATATATATATATATATATATATATATATATATATATATATATATATATATATATATATATATATATATATATATATATATATATATATATATATATATATATATATATATATATATATATATATATATATATATATATATATATATATATATATATATATATATATATATATATATATATATATATATATATATATATATATATATATATATATATATATATATATATATATACAGGGTACGCTGTAGACTCTTCAACTGGAAGGTTCGCAGTGAATCGAACTTGCGACGATATGTTTTGGGAAACGCTCGCACATAAAAACAAAACTTCGGGGATAAATTTTATTTTAAAGGAAGTGTTCAAAAGCAACGAAAATTTATTATTTAAAAAATGGTCAGAAGTCAAAGTTGCCTTTCCTACACCAATTTATATGAAGAATAATGAAGAGGTAATATTGGTATTGTTTTAAATATAGTTCGTTTCGTTGTGTGTTAATAAAATAGTGACTAAAAAATACATTGATATTTATTTCTTAGTTTATTTAAGGCAAAGTTCAAAAGAATATAAATATTTGCACGACGTTTGCTGTAAATGTTGAATGAAATATTGGTTCTAATGAAGTGCTTGATTATGGCCAGAAGCTGCTGTAGTTGTTGTAAAATCAGTTGCTGTAGTTACAACATTAGTACATGTCGGTGACAAATTTGTCTATGTCGGTGTCAATCATTTTTTTTTTTTTTTGTTTTTTTTTTGTTGAAATTATGTTACAAGTGAATTATTGTCCTTGCATTGAAAAAGTCACCACTTATGTTAACACATTTATTTTTCATTGCAAAATTTAAATATTTTCTTATATACTCAATATGATGGCTATTTTAATATTTTTCAATTTTTTTTTTAAAAATCAGGAAACAAACAGACAAGCAATCGGATATAATGTTTGTTTTGCTGATGACTGGACGATATGTCCACAGGTCACAGGCTTTTCCTGTTGCAGGATTTCCTACTGTGTAATTTGTACTGTAAATACTGTTTTCGTGTAGCCAGTCAGTTGCAATATGCAATTGCAGTAGACGTTATAATTAAGTATTAAGTAATTCGCACATACCTGGAAGTAACCTTACATGATAATGAGAAAGTTTTTTTTTTTTTTTTAAATTTATTTATAATTCATGTCTCAAACTACAATTTAATTTATTGGTAAAAATAAGTGTAATTCAAAATTTCATTTTAGATTTTGTCTATTTTCTTATGTAATAATCAATAATAATAATAATAATAATAATAATAATAATAATAATAATAATAATAATAATAATAATAATAATAATAATAATAATAACATAATAATAATAATAATAATAATAATAATAATAATAATAATAATAATAATAATAATAATAATATAATATTATAATATTATTATTATTATTATTATTATTATTATTATTATTATTATTATTATTATTATTATTATTATTATTATTTTTTACATTTTTTAAAAATTTAATCTAATTTTTATTTCTAGTTCCCGTTCTAATATAAGTAGAGTATGTATTTTATAGAAATATTTTTTATTTAGATTGACAAATTAGAAAAGTTTTTTTTTTATTCTTATTGAATTTTATATTATTTTACTTTTCTCAGTACTTAAAACACGATCATAATCTTCCTCTATCAGTAAATTAACACTGCTCTATGAACTCCCTTTAAAAAAAAGACAGCAAGGACAATATCGATTTTATATCCCTTCTGATTAAAATATAATTGTTCAAAGATTTAGTTTCCCTTTAGACAAGACTTTTAACCAAATATATTTTTTACTGAAGAAACAGCTCACCCAGGTCCCTAAGGATGTGTTCCACGAAAATCTGGATTTACATCCAGCTTTTAAAAAAATCTAGCAAATTTCTTTAAAATTTCTTTTGTTTATGGAACTCTCGGATGAAATTAAATATCAGTTGACGTATATTAATATATTTAAATGTATGCTATTGTCAATCTATTAATTTAATCAATAAAAAAAATGGTCAAAGATGTAAAAATAAAATACAAAGTATTAGGTAAAAAAAAATATTTGAACATAACTGTGGAACAACTTTCACTAAAATTATTGGAACCAATAAAAATACGAAAAATGAATAATGTCGCATTTGATTTACATCAGTTAAAAAACAAATTAATGACCAGAAATTGCCAAAATTATAACATGTAATAATTTGTGAATAAATATATAGAAAGTAGGTTTACAAAAGGTACTAATAAGACCGTAACTAAAACTTTCTGAAAGAGAACCTTGTCAACGCTACCTGATGTTTCTTTGAACCTCGTGACCATTACAGGCTCACTGAAGCAAAATTTGAATATGTAAATAAATCTCAATGCAGAAAGCTTAAAGATTGCTTTAGACGGATTTTATGATCTTTATTTTAGGAACACTTCAGTTGAAGAATCTTAAAGGTCTATAAAGAATCTTTACTATGAAATGTATTCTTAAATATTTGTAAGCTAGTTGGCCAAACCAATATTAAGTTGCTTCACAAAATAGATATGTTGCTTCACCACATATTTTAATAATTTTATTTAAATTTAATCGTTTTTATTTTTTAATGTTATTGATATTGGTGTAACTAAACCTTTGGAATATCTATGGTGTGTGAGAGGAATAACAAATAATTAATTACCAAAAAAAAAAAAAAAAAAAAAAAAATAAGAATAAGAAATATTATTTCCCTGTGAACTTAATATTTATGGTGGTCAGAAAAATAGATTGCCAAAGTTATCTAAAAAGCATTGCATATTCTTTTCTTTTCTTTTGTGAATATTTCAAAATATTATTATTATTATTATTATTATTATTATTATTATTATTATTATTATTATTATTATTATTATTATTATTATTGAGGTACTTTTATTTCCCTCTCTTTTAAAATTACTTTTCTTTTTCTTCTTCTGCCATTTTCTCCGCACCGAAAATTGAACTTAATTAAGTTTGCTAGTAGTCTTTTAATAAAAATTATCTCTCTCTCTTATATATATATATATATATATATATATATATATATATATATATATATATATATATATATATATATATATATATATATATATATATATATATATATATATATATATATATATATATATATATATATATATATATATATATATATATATATATATATATAAGGTACTGTCAGCAAGAAAAATGACTCCAAAAGTGATGCCAGACACGACAGGAAGGAGAATGACTCGGGAAAAATGCATTGACAAAAGAGAAGCAGGTAATATTTAATTTTTTTTTTT
This sequence comes from Armadillidium nasatum, assembly GCA_009176605.1. Classification (NCBI taxonomy): domain Eukaryota; kingdom Metazoa; phylum Arthropoda; class Malacostraca; order Isopoda; family Armadillidiidae; genus Armadillidium; species Armadillidium nasatum. The sequence continues at coordinate 24,532 of SEYY01004047.1, forward strand.
TTTTATTAATTAAATAGATTGTCAGTGAATAATTTTCTTAATATTTAAAAAACAAATTTCCCCTCTTTGCCTAAGAGATATATTAATGAATAAAGTTTCATTATTCTAAATCCAATGTTTATTATTATTATTATTATTATTATTATTATTATTATTATTATTATTATTATTATTATTATTATTATTATTAACGTAAATTTATTAAAACCTGCTGCTATGGTAATGATATATGATTAATTTTTAAATAAAACTTTATTAATTTTATATATTCGTTTTATTACGAAATAAAGCAAATATATATGTGTATATATATATATATATATATATATATATATATATATATATAATATATATATATATATATATATATATATATATATATATATATATATATATATATATATATATATAATAATAGTGAAGTCTGTACTTATATAAACATTAACACACTTTTGATACATCTCGTAAATCTTGAATAACTTAATCTCGCTGTTTAATGGCCTCAAATCTGTCTTTCTACTGCTACTATTATTATGTGTTTCTGCTACCCCTCCAGTAATGGAATATATTTTCCGGTTCTTTTTGAATATCTTACTACTTCTCACTAGACTTACTTCTCATCCAAATGCAGAAGTCTTCTATTTAGGAGATTTCAACTTGCATCAAACTGAGTGGTTGGGCTACTCTCATAGTGATACAGATGGGAAGGAGGCTTAATCATTCAGCACTCTCAAAGATCTGAAGCAGTTGATTAGGGAACTCACAAAAATTCCAGATCGTCCTAATCAATTCTTGAACACACTTTACTTTTGCTTAACCTTTAAATATAAATACACTATTTTCACACCAAAGTCTTTATTGACAGCTAAGATACCTGATCCTACCAAGTAAAGGGGTTTATGGGTGAATGTTTGTGTTTGTTCGTGCTTGAGAGAGAGAAAGTTGTGAGTAAGGGGAATGTATTAGAGAATGTATATCTATCACATACTTATTATGAGTATGTGTGCATTATGTGTGGGTGTGTACTTGGATGTTTGAGAGTATGCACGTGTAAGTGTCTGCCTTTACAAGCTTCAATAGCCTGCCTTATACTGATAAAGTATGGGGTCTAGAGGGCGTAGGGTTTGAGATGCTACTACTGCTAGTATTACGAATAACAACAATAACAATAATAATAATAATAATAATTCAAAATTCAAAATTCAAAATTCTTTATTCAAAAGTAAAATTACAGGTTGTACATTTTTTATATATATAATAATATAATATATAATAATAATAATAATAATAATAATAATAATAATAATAATAATAATAATAATAATAAATAATGTGTAATTTGATTATTTTAAATTATATATATATATATATATATATATATATATATATATATATATATATATATATATATATATATATATATATATATATATATATATATATATATATATATATATAATATATATATATATATATATATATATATATATATATATATATATATATATATATATATATATATATATATATATATATATATATATATATATATATATATATATATATATATATATATATATATATATATATATATATATAATATATATATATATATATATATATATATATATATATATATTATATATATTATGTTATGTGTGTGTGTTTGAACGTTTGAGAGAATGCGTGTTATGTATTTGTACATGTGTATGTGTGTTAGGTATTTGTAAATATGTTTACAATCTTTGTTTTATAATAATAATAATAATAATAATAATAATAATAATAATAATAATAATAATAATAATAATAATAATAATAATAATAATAATAATAATAATAATAATAATAATAATAATAATAATAATAATAATAATAATAATGCTAACAAATTGGAATAAATATAAAATATTTAGTGAAATTTGTTTATTTAGTGAAAAAAGCAAAGGCTGTTTCTATAGAAACATCCTATATGGGAATTTATGTATGTATGTGTGTGTGTTAGGTGAATGTATTTGTGTTTAATACTCTTTGATATATAATAATAATAATAATAATAATAATAATAATAATAATAATAATAATAATAATAATAATAATAATAATAATAATAATAATAATAATAATAATAATAATAATAATAATAATAATAATAATAATAATAATAATAATAATAAATAATAATAATAATAAAAATAATAATAATAATAATAATAATAATAATAATAATAATAATAATAATAATAATAATAATAATAATAATAATAATAATAATAATAATAATAATAATAATAATAATAATAATAATAATAATAATAATAATAATGTGTGTGAGTGTGTGCTTGTATGTGTTTTTTTAACTATGAGTGAGGCTATGTCCTTAAACGACTAAGCACCCTATACCCATCAAAGGAGTCAAATAGGTTTAGCAATACCACCTCTCAAACTCTCGTCCTAATATTTTGTCATTGTCAGAGCCCCAGATATCTAAGAATTCCTCTAACTTTTTTAATATCGAACTATAACCTATTTCATAATTTCCGTTGTAAAGGTGGAATATGTGCCTATGTAAACACTAATACTCCGGTAACATGTCTTGTAAATCTTGAATCTCCTAACTTCGATGTCCTGTGACTTAAAATCTTTTTTCCTACCACTACAATAGTTGCTTCTACAACAGAACAGATTTTTCTACCTTTTATGAGTACTTAACTATTTCTAGAAGAACTGATTTGTCTCTGAAGATGCGTCAGGCTCTGCTGATAAGGTGGGGGGGGGGCCGTGATCGTTGATGGGATGGACAGGTTCATTACTTCTTCATCTAATTCTTTCTCTCCTCAAAAGTCATGGCTCGATCGCGCCTGTTCTCGTGTCATTCAGGCTAAAGACATCGCGTATCGAGAGTGGAAAAATTCTCCTTCTCCTATCACTCTTGCTAATTTTCATTCAGCTCAGAATCGTTGCAGGGATATTCTTCGAAGAGCAAAGAAGACTTTTAAAAAACGAATGTGTGTTGAGCTTCTAAACTCTCCTACTAATAAATCTTTCTGGCCTTTTGCCAAAAACATCTCTAGCAGCTTTTGTAAATATTCCTTTCCTCCTCTTATTCGCTCTGATGGTTCTATTGCTAACACTCCAACTGAAAAGGGTAATCTCTTCGGCCTCCTATTCTCCTCTAATTCAACCCTGGACTACTCCGGCAATCCTCCTCCTACTCCTTCTCCTCTCAGATGTCCCATGCTTTTACCTGTGATTACATTTGATTAGGTGCATTGGATTCTGAAGCCTATGAATGTAAGGAAGGCAAGCTGTCAAGATGGCATTCCTCCCCAAGTTTTAAGGGAGTGTGCTTCTGAACTGGCTCCGTCTTTCGTTCAACTCTACTCTCTATGCCTCAATAATATTCCTCAATGTTGGAAACGAGCACTGATCCAGCTTATTTCGAAGAAAGGTAGCAGCTCTGATCCTTCCAACTATCGCCCTATAGCTCTCACTTGTATTCTGTCTAAGATCTTTGAAACCCTTCTCAACTCTCACTTCTTGGATCATCTGGAATCTCATTTCCTTCTTTCTGATCATCAGTATGGCTTTCGACGTTCGAAGTCTACTGGTGATATACTTTCCTATCTCACAGATTTATGGTCTTTTGCCCTTAGGGACCATGGAGAGACTTGTGTGGTGGTGCTTGACATATCTAAAGCATTTGACCGGATATGGCATGCGTCACTACTTTCCAAGCTCCCCTCCTTTGAGTTTCTTCCTTCTCTTTGCTTACTTATGTCTAGCTTTCTTTCTAATCATTCCATTTCGGCTGTTGTTGATGGAGTGACTTCTTCCTTTCCTGTCAATAGTGGTGTTCCTCAGGGTTCTGTCTTATCTCCTACTCTATTCTTACTTTTCATTAATGATCTTCTCAGCTGTTAATCTAACCCTATCCATTCATATGCCGATGACTCAATCTTACATTCTTCTACTCATTTCAAATCTGCTCCTTCCTTTGCATCTAGTGTTGCCTATCTTCTTCATCTTTTCGATCCCATTGTTGCAAATCTGGATGGAATTTCCCATTGGGGTCACCTCTACCTTGTGAAATTTAACTCTTTAAAAACTTAACTTCTACAAATCTCCCTCTCAAAGACACCTTTTAACTTTTCTATTTCTTTCGATGGTTTCCCATCTCTCCTGTTGTCAATATAAGCATCCTTGGCCTTCACATAAACAAAAAAATGTCACGGAAACTTCATATCACAATAGCTCCAAGTTTACGGCTTCCTCGTAGCACAATTGGTGCACTTTCTGCGCATCAATTTTGCGTTGAAATAGGCAACTTCAGGTTTGTCCGCTGTGGTGCCTCCTTCCTTCCTGCCACCTCTGTTTTGTGGAACTCTCTCCTATCTTCTGTGTTTCCTTCAAAATTTAATCTCAATTTATTTAAAGTCCACGTCTGCGCTCACCTAAGAAATTTGCGTTAGTGGGACCTGCAGAGGTCGTTTTTTTAAATTTTTTTTTCTCTTTTAATTTATTTTTATGCTTCTAACACCCCCTCCTAGAATAGTTCTTTTTACTCGTAAGCGGTTGTGATATATATATATATATATATATATATATATATATATATATATATATATATATATATATATATATATATATATATATATATATATATATATATATATATATATATATATATATATATATATATATATATATATATATATATTTAATTTAATTTTTATTTTTTTTTAAAAAAACTAAAAAAAAAAAAAAAAAAATATGTATATATATATATTATTTTTGGAGGGAGGGGAGTAGGGTGATGGTGGACCTTTATGCCATACTACGTAGCGCAGTCTGAAACGATGAAAGTATCCCCCTAACTGGTCTTATCACGCGGAGTCAAAGGGTGGGCTAGACCATTCTGTTTCTCTCCATTGCCCTTTGGTTCTTCATTTTCGCGTTTCATCTTCTCAGAGGGTCTCTAGTGTATCCTAGACTCACATTTGAGTCTTTATACTCCCACAACCTTCCCTTTTCTTTACATGTATCTTATAAATTTACAAGCACGTACACATACATTGTTTGTTTGTTTTCTTTTAAATAATTTTTACAATGCAAAACCTAAAACTGCCTCGGAGAAGCTTGGATTGGCATCTTCCAAACATAGCCCCTCATCCACCCCTTCTCCCATCACCACGTGGGAGTTGGTGACCTTCGGTGATGGGTTTGGTGCCACCAAGACCTTAAAGCCGACTTGGACGGTCTTCTTTTTTTCATTAACTTCTGCAATATTCGCGGATTCTTTTCTAATTTCCACTTTGTCGAACATCACCTCTCCTTTTCAAGACTTTATCTCTTCTTCCTAACTGAAACCCAGTTTTCTGAGTGCTCTGACAACAAACCCTACTCTGGTTCCTCCTATTATTTCTATCCTCAATTTTCAGCCAAAGTGTGGATGTTGCGCATATGTGCCCAACGATGTTATTTATTCTCGTGTCTCTAATTTGGAGTCCTCTGAATTCTCTACTTTATAGCTTAAGCTTTAGTGCAACTTTACAACTAAATTCATTTGTTCTGTCTATTCATCTCCTTATCGACTATCTTAACTCCAAACTAGAACACATTCTTTCTTCTTCTCGTTTCTCCGAAATCATCATTTTAGGTGATTTCAATGTCACCACCCCCAATGGCTTTCATCTAGCTCTCATGATCCAGCCGGTAAACTAGACTACCACTTTTCTATTCAGAACAACCTTGAACAGATGGTGTATCTCTCTACCCGTATCACTGATCGCCGTTGTGATAAACCCAACATTATTGATCTTTTTCTAACTTCTAATCCTTAACAGGAAGATTTGGAAACATCTCAATTCTTCTAATCTTATCTCAGATCGCCAGTATGGCTTTTCGTAAGAAACGCTCTACTGGTGATCTCCTTTCCCTTCTCTCTGACTCTTGGTCCTCTGCTTTTCGGCATTTCGGTGAATCTTTTGCTGTTGCTCTGGACATTTCGAAAGCTTTCGATAGAGTCTGGCACAAAGCTTTGATTTCCAAACTTCCCTCTTTCGGAATCTATCCTTCTCTCTGTGACCTTCTCTCTGATTTCCTTTCCGGTCGTTCTATAGCAGCAGTTGTAGATGGCCACCTCTCTTCCTTTAAATCTATTAATAGTGGTGTTGCTAAGGTCTGTCTTACCCAACAACTTTTTCTGCTTTTCATTAATGACCTTCTCTCTATTTTCTCATCTGCTATCCATTCCAATGCTGATGACTTCACCCTTCATTATTCCTTTCAGTTTGAAAGACGTCCCTCCCAACAGCAGTTGATAGACTCGAGAAGAGTAGCCTTGGAACAACTAACCTCTGATCTTTCACATATTTCAAATTGGGGAGGAGAAAACATGGTTATTTCTAGTGCCTCAAAAACTCAGTTTTTCCCTCTCTCCACTCGACACAATCTTCCACGCAACTGTGATGTCTTCTTCGAAAACATACAACTCAAAACTTTATCTGTTCCTTATATTCTCGGCGTATCCTTTTCTCGTGATCTTTCTTGGAAAGATCCCATTACTTCTCTTTCTAAAGAAGCTTCTAAGAGGTTGGGTGTTCTGAGGCGTCTTCAGAATTACTTCATGCCACCCCAGTTGCTTGCTCTCTATAGGGGTGTTGTTAGCCCCTGTATGGAGAATGATTCACTCATCTGGGGTGGTTCCACTCAAAGAGCTCTCCTTGAGAAGGTGGAGTCTAGGGCTTTTCGTCTCATCAACTCTCCTCCACTTACTCTCTCCAATCCCTCTCTACTCGTAGAATTGTAACGTCACTCTCTTTATTGTCGCTATTACAACGGGCAATGCTCTTCTGAACTTTCCCGTCACATACCTCCTCCATTGAGAAGAGTCTCATCCTTTCTTTGTCCAACTCTCAGACCCCAGACTTAACCGCTGTGCTCAAACTTACATATACTCTACTGGTAAAGTCTGGAACACACTTTCTTTATCCTTTTTCCCAATTTCCATTGACTTGCATACTTTCAAACGCCGTGTATCTGGATCTGGATATGTCGGCCTTCATCGCTAAAAAATTTTTTCCCAACTCCGGTTGAATTTGGTAGGCCTCCGGCTTTTGCCCACCGGAGGAGATATTATATATATATATATATATATATATATATATATATATATATATATATATATATATATATATATATATATATATATATATATATATATATATATATATATATATATATATATATATATATATATATATATATATATATATATATATATACATATATATAGAAATAGTAATAATAACAACAGAAGCAACTAGCAGCTCCAAAGAGAAAACAACTAAGAAAACAACGACAGAAACAGGTATATATATATATAATTTAGGGATGGAGTGAAGTATCGGTATCGGTATCGGTATCGGCAAGTATCGGCATATTTTCCGATACCGGTATCGGCCTTTTCAGTATCGGTATCGGTATCGGCAAATTTTTTGGATAAGAGTAAAGTATCGGTATCGGTATCGGTATCGGTAGTAGTATCGGCATATTTTCCGATACCAATACCGGTATCGGTATCTGGTAATTTTTAGGTATCGGTATCGGTATCGGTATCGGTAAAAATTTTGGTATCGCTCCATCCCTAATATATATATATATATATATATATATATATATATATATATATATATATATATATATATATATATATATATATATATATATATATATATATATATATATATATATATATATATATATATATAATATATATATATATATATATATATACAAAGATAGAATTAGCGATTGGAAAGTTTCAGTGAGGCTGAAGAAATTATTCTGCTTTTTGTTTTTAAGACGTGTTATATTTTTGGGTTTAATGATGCTATATCTCTTAAATATTAACATTAATTAACTTTCATTGCGTTCTGAAACTACTAGTCATTACATCCTGGTGTCCAAGTTTAACTATTGTTAAGATAAGAGCCACTAAGCTAAACTTAAAAATAAATCCACCCTTTCTGGAAAAGCTGCATAAGTTATTAGCCACCATACATTGTGATGCATACTTTATACTTGGGGGAACGATGCCCCTATAAAGAGTGAACATCTGGGGTGGTGTGTAGAAATTCTGGAGGCACCTCCCAATACTAACTCTAGAAACGTGTTTAATAAGAGAAATAATGTGATCCTTGTAAGAAAGATTCTTTAGAGGCAAATACAATATTAGGCATTACCGAATTGGAAGAAAAAGGAAAATGAGGAATACTACCTAGTCTTCTAAAGTGGAATTAGTTGCAAAGGTTTGAGCTAAGAGCTCAGCTTTAGTAGATAGTATGATATCAGCTGTTCCATCAGAAGAAGCAAATAAGGATAAGAGATACAATTTAGAGTTGACAACTTTACTATGTAGAAATGAGAGAATAGAGCCAAGGAGAATAGATTTTACCCGATTCCCGGACCAAGTATAAATAGTGATTTTCTGATGTTAGAAAAAAAGTATGAAAATCCATAAGGGAGATTTGTTTGCAGTGCGTATTAATGATGCATGAAAAAAAAAAAAAAAAAAAAAAAAGTTGAATGTTCTTTTCCATGATAGATAAAATCACCTCGTATATGGGTTGGAAGCCTACCCACTTTGCTTATTCTAGCCAATAAATGGTTTTCTTTTAACCTTTTTATAATAAAAATATAAAAATTGAAGTGAGTGGGTGAATGTGCAAGCAGCGTGTGTTTTGTGTGAAGGAAAAGGAAAAAAATGACAAATGGATAAACAAACTGACACTTTTCAGTAAAATCTGTATTAAGAGGGAATATATATATATATATAATATATATATATATATATATATATATATATATATATATATATATATATATATATATATATATATATATATATATATATATATATATATATATATATATTTATATATATATCAGTATAGAAGAAGGCGCAACATCTACAAGTGGCTCTAGGGTTCGGTTTTCAATTACAATAATCTATGTTTTTTTTGTTGTTTTGGCTATAAGACTCGATTAAAAAATCATTGACTGTATTATATATATATATATATATATATATATATATATATATATATATATATATATATATATATATATATATATATATATATATATATATATATATATATATATATATATATATATATATGAGATAGGCAAGTACTAAAATTTAACGTTTTGAATAAGTATTTTTGAGTACCTTCATATATATATATATATATATATATATATATATATATATATATATATATATATATATATATATATATATATATATATATATATATATATATATATATATATATATATATATATATATATATATATATATATATATATATATATATATATATATATATATATATATATATATATATATATATATATATATATATATATATATATATATATATATATATATATATATATATATATATATATATATATATATATATATATATATATATATATATATATATATATATATATATATATATATATATATATATATATATATATATATATATATATATATATATATATATATATAATAATATATATATATATATATATATATATATATATATATATATATATATATATATATATATATATATATATATATATATATATATATATATATATATATATATATATATATATATATATATATATATATATATATATATATATATATATATATATATATATATATATATATATATTTATAATGAATACTTTCTTGTAAACGTATATAAATATTTATTTAAAATAAATTATAAAGAATTTTGTATACATTGAATTATATATGTCCCACTTGTTTATAAGTTTTTTTATAAATTCTATAGATACTTCTTAAATTTTTATAACACATTACTTGTGTCGGACTCAGACTGTCTTTTACTCCTTGTCCCATACATGAATGTGCAAATTTCCTTCCCATAAAACATGAACATGCAATATTTCGTGCACGAAGAAGATCTTTCAGTGCTTGCGAGGAGAGCTTCACCAGCTCTTGAAGCGAACGGATCGTTCGCTCTAAACTGGTGGAGGCCTGAAGGGCAGTATTTTGTCTGCCTGGAGGGACGGCATATGCCCTAGTTGGTGAAGTCCGCTCTCAGAAACAAAACAAAACAAAAACAAAGTGCTTGCGATGGGTTACCTGTGCGCAAAGGTCTATCGGAATTTGCCACTACCAATTGGATTCATCATATTATTAGTTCAGTAGTTATTAATCTTGTAATCAGGAAACTTGAAAATGATTCAGTCATTGAGAGTGACCTTTAGACGGAGAGTGCTAATCTAAGTGATTATCAAATTAGTAACATTAAATAAAAATTCAAAATACGTTTCTCACTCACCGAGTTTGATTGTTACTACAGATTCAAAATGTACTCTCAGTGGGAAAGTTTTTTACCGTTAGGAATAATTCCAGCCCAAAGTAATCAGAAATTACACGAAACATTTTTAAATTGTTACATTTGCTGTCATTGCGTAACAAGATCGAATTAATTTTATGACTAGTGTGCTTTTTTAATTAAGTTTATGAAACACTTAACTTGTCATCGTTCAAAATACTTGAAATTGAATTCATTGAATAATACGTGACAGTTGTAGCTTTTAATGTCATTAAGGTTGACAAACTTCAGGGAGAAGCTAATTTTTATTATGGGGAATTTGTCCATACTCTCCTGAATAAGTTTGATACTTTTATCCTGTATTAAGACGGTTTAACGGTGCCGGCCTCGGCTGACTGCTACATTATAAGGATTACTCGAAAAGTTCAAGAACTTACCGTCTTTTGAAAATGAGTCATAAGTATACGACAATACTTGCAGGCGTCATTCACTTGTATTTTAAGTTAAGATGGATTTATATGAACAGAGAATGAAACAAAGGAAAACACAAGACCTCTATTAAAATCCTTCTTATCATGTCAGCTATAAAAAAAAACAGAGATCCCTTGCTTCTGAGAAGAGTTCCTCAAGGGGTTCATAAGCTAACAGCCAAAGTTCATATAGAAACTCTACAACGGAAGAACAAGTTCCCTTGATTTGAATGATCCTAACATAACGTTTCTGCCTCTGGAAAAACAACTTCTTTAAAATCTTCCTGAAACCACCAACATTATTACATTTATCAATTAATTAGAAAAGTATTTAGTATTTAAATAAATACCTGAACTGTATTTAGTATTTTGTATTTTAATATATTTATGGTATTTATTTCCCTTTTCTGGTATATATATTCCTTGTTTTCTTTAAAATTTAATAAAATTTTAAATTTATTTCATTGATACTGAATTTAAATTTTAAATATTCTAGTTTTACTTTTAATTCGGATGATAAATTTAATAAAATAATTATTATTTTATTATTTATTTTTATTTATTTATTATATAATCTATTATTTATTTTTTAATCTAATAAAATAAAGAATATAAATTAAAACTTTTTAAAAAATTTATTAATTCGAAATAGATTTTATTTTATTTGTTAAATTTTAAAAAATTTACTTTTACTATATTTTATTTCAATTTTATTTATTTTAATTTATAAAAAAAATATAAAATGATAATTTTCTCATATTTTGTATCTAAGTTTGATTGGAACTAAAGCCTCTTTTAGGTATGCTATCAGTGATCATCTATACCTTCTCCTGTATGTTTTAGTGATGATTCTATACCTCTATTATCTTCTCAGTGAGCCTAATTTATGTGGAAATTATCAAATAGTCCAGTTCATTCTTTACTAACTCTAACAATTTTCCATTGATTTCATATCGGGAAGGATTCCTAGGCCAAAGCAAAAGAAAGGCATAATTTATGTTTGAAAAGTCTTTTATTGAATTTACTCTATGACACGGTGCACCATCTTACATAAATACAAGCAATTCGTCATTCGGAGGGCATCCTCCCTCTTACCTGAGGGAGCAACCATTTTTTCATTACCGTCAAGCACTGTCTCCACCTTATCCTTCCACATCCTCCTCGGTCTTCTCCTCTACGGTTTCCACTCCCAACACCTCTTCGCCAACCATTGGTCATCCATTCTTTCCAGATGACCCAACGACCTTAGTTGAGCCTCTTCTATCTCATTTATGATAGAGCATCCTCCATCCTTCTCTAATTTGCTCATTTCTCACCTTATCTCTTCTACTCTATCCTAGCATTGTTCTGAGGGGTCTCACTTCATCAATCTGTATCCTGCCTCTTGACTTCGTGGTTGTCGTCCAGAACTCGGCCCCATACATCAATATCGGTATCAGAATGGTCTCAAAAATGATTTTCTTTACATGTAAAGTTACGTTTGCATCCTTCAGCAATGGATTGAAAGCTCCTACAAATCTACCATATTTGCTAATTTTCTCTGTGAAGTCGCTATCCACTCCTCCTCCTCCTTTCTCGATACACTTCTAAGATACTTAACAGATTCAACCTCTTCTATTCTCCTTCCATCGATCTGGATGATTAGTCCTTCCCTATCTCTCTCTCTCTCTCCTTATATTCAGAATCACGGTTTATTCCTCATTCAACCTCAGACCAGCGCCTTTATAACATTTATTCCATTTATTTAGCCCTGTCTCTACATCTTCTCTATTCACACTCCAGAACGCACGATCATCTGCATATGCAAAAATACCATGATCTGCTTCTCCTTCCCACTGCTCCTTAAATCTTTGAATAATCTTGTCTATGTAAGCAACTCATTTATATATATATATAATATATATATATATATATATATATATATATATATATATATATATATATATATATATATATATATATATATATATATATATATATATATATATATATATATATATATATATATATATATATATATATATATATATATATATATATATATATATATATATATATATATATATATATATATATATATATATATATATATATATATATAATATATATATATATATATATATATATATATATATATATATATATATATTATATATATATATATATATATATAATGAAAAACAACGAAATCGTATTTTAATAACTGTAAACTTTTTTTTTTTTATTTGTATAAATGATTTAATTTCGTATTCTTCTGAATAAAATAATATTTTACCATTTATTATTAAGTTTTCACAAAAAGAAACCAATAGTGTTTTTAATATGAAATCTACAATTACTTCCATTACCTGTTATTTCAATTATTTTAATTATAGAAAGAAAAAAATTGCTTGAGTAATATTTATATATATATATATATATATATATATATATATATATATATATATATATATATATATATATATATATATATATATATATATATATATATATATATATTATATATATATATATATATATATATATATATATATATATATATATATATATATATATATATATAATATATATATATATATATATATATATATATATATATATATATATATATATATATATATATATATATATATATATATATATATATATATATATATATATATATATAATATATATATATATATATATATATATATTCGTCGAGGACAAAAGTATTGAGGCCACTTTGTTTTTGATGTTTCGCGCGTCTTAAATTCAGTCATAGCTCGGAGTTAACTTATTTGGAATTATGAAAAATATGAAAAACTAAATTACAGATTTGGAATCAAGCAGAAGAATTTCCTACTAAAAAAAAAAAAAAAAAAAAAAAAAAAAAAGGAAAGAAATATTTCCCCCAAAATATTGGTCTTTCAGTTGCACCGTCCCTTATGAGCATACTTTGAGCTGCCATATATCTCACTAACCATTTGGAATTATGAAAAACTAATTACATATTTTTAATCAGCAGAAGGTTTGCTGCTAAAATGCTCCAAAAATGTTTAAAAAAAAAAAAAATTGTTGGTCTTATATGTCCCGACATCTAAGGTCGTTCGAAAGGTGTCACTTTAAGTCTTTTTCTCAGAAACCATTTGAAATTAGGAATAACTAATTACAGATTTGGAATCGGCAAAGATTTTACTAAAAAAACTATGGAAAACAAAAAGGAATTGGAACATTTTTCACCCCCTTAATGGGGTTTCCAGTTGGACTATCCCCTTAATTAAAACCCAGTTCATTTCCTCTACGGCGTACTGTTCTCACAGAGAGGTTCCCAAGAACCTGAGGGTTTCTTTCTTATAAAATTCTTGCTGCTATTCGTGGGTCAAGGTAAAGACCTTGACCCACGAATAGCAGCAAGAATTTTCTATTTGACTTTTCAGGCCTACCATAACGTGCTTTTTTATTCAATATATTTCTCCATTTTCACGAAATTTAGCAACATATCGTTTCATTATTGATCGTGAATAGCCAATGTTAGCTTTTGTGGTCTTTGTATTTAGGCCTGATTTATATAATGCAATGATTTGACCAATTGTTTCCCAAATTAATTCTTGAATAGCAGCCATTTTTACTATATTACTATCACTAAAATCACTTTACGGTAGCATCAAATTACGTATTAACCTAATGACACATGCGCAAGAACAAGCACATCCTATGCACATGCAAAAGAAACTGAGGTAATATATTTTCCAGGCAATAAGTAGTGTCTTAATGACGTAATACAGAAGCCTTTAAACATTTGTTTCTTCATTTTCATCACAAATAAAAACATTCTTTTTCGACCAAAAGTATGAGGACACTTGTCAAAGTGCCTCAATACTTTTGTCCTCGACTCTCTCTCTCTCTCTCTCTCTCTCTCTCTCTCTCTCTCTCTCTATATATATATATATATATATATATATATATATATATATATATATATATATATATATATATATATATATATATATATATATATATATATATATATATATATATATATATATATATATATATATATAAGGGCAGAAGACCATAGATCAGTAAGATAGGAAAGTAGGTCAATGGGTGACATACTTTTCTATCTTACTGATCTATGGTCTTCTGCCCTTAGGAACCTCTTGTGTGGTGGCGCTTTACATATACAAGGCTTTTGACAGGGTGTGGCATGCTTCGCTGTCTTCTAAGCTCCCTTCCTTTGGTTTTATTCATTCTCTTTACTTACTTTTATCTAGTTTTCTCTCAGATCGCTCCATTTCGGCACTTGAAGATGAAGCGACATCTTCCTCTTTTTCTGTCAACCTTGGTGTTCTTCAGGGTTCTGTTTTATCCCCAACTTTATTCTTACTTTTCATTTACAATCTTCTAAACTGCACTTCTAACTCTGTTCATTATTATGCTGATGACTCAACTCTCCTATCTTCCATTCATTTCAAAACTGCTCCTTCTTTTGCTTATAGAGTTGCTTTTAGTCTTCAGTTTTCGGATTCTGCTCTTGTCGATCTGGATGGAATTTCCTGGTGGGGTTATAGTAACCTTGTGATATTCAACTCTTTAAAAACTCAACTTCTTCATATCTCTCTCTCTCTAGAAAACACATCCTAACTTTTCTATCCTCTTCGATGGCTCTCCCGTCTCACCTGTAAATAACATTGCCATTCTTGGTTTATACATAAACAAATAAATTGTCTTGGAAACCACATATTCACATTGGTTGCGGAGGTGGCTTCTAAGAAGCTGGGAGTACTTTTCATGTTGCGTGAATTTCTTCCTTCTGAGTATCTACTCCAATTATATAAGGGTCTTTTTCGCCCTTGTGTGGAGTACTGTTCTTACATATGGGGGAACTCCAGCTACTCCACTCTTCTGGATTAAAAGATTAATAAACTACCCCCTACTTTCAAACATTCTCGACCCTCTATCTCTGGGACATGACGTTGGCGCACTTTCTCTTTTCTATATGTACTACAATGGCAGGTGCTCGAGGAAATTAGCCTCTCACATTCCTGTTCCATTGAGTCGTTCTCGTTGCACAAGGGGTGCCCTACATTCGCACGAATTTTGTGTGGATGCTGGAAACCCAATGCTTGCCCGTTTTGGTGCCTCGCCTCTTTCCAGCCATCTCTAATATATATATATATATATATATATATATTAATATTATGTATATATATATATATATATATATATATATATATATATATATATATATATATATATATATATATATTATATTATATATATTATATATATATATATATATATATATATATATATATATATATATATATATATTATATATATATATATATATATATATATATATATATATATATATATATATATATATATATATATATATATATATATATATATATATATATATATATATATAGAGAGAGAGAGAGAGAGAGAGAGAGAGAAGGAATCGTATTTAAATTTCTGTCTTACATTTGAAAATAATTCGTCCGCATTTGCGAAAACTGAATGAAAAATTTTGAATCTTTTTCGAGTGTAGAAGCAAGATAAGAAAACCTGCTTTCAGTGGTTATAATACTATATGAAAAAACGAAAATCAGTTTACGTCCATAACTTGGAATTTTACTTTTAAGAACAGAGTCGGAAAGAAAATTTCCAAATATTTTTAATTATTATTATTACTATTATTATTATCGTTTTGCTTCTTTAAAAATATGCTGTCAATCAGTTTCTTTTATACACTTTTATATAAATTTTTTATAATTTAATATTTTTTTACTCTTTAATTCTTTTAATTTATTTCTCGAGGCCTGAAAGAGGACAGACGGGGTATTCTTCCAAAATACTTCTCTATTTTACTTTTGTTTCATTTCCTTTTGAATTGTTGTGAAATTGCTCCTGGAAAATACTGAAATCGGTCCTGAACGTAAAAATAGCCAAACTATATAAAATGATCATTTGCTCTTAAAAGTGACGCGATTTTCAGTTTGTAGTAAATAAATGTATAACTGTAACCAGATTTAATATTTAATATAATGTAACTTAGTTTAAATTGATGTAACTGAAATAGACCTAACCTAAACCTAAACAGACCTAACCTAAACTAATCAAACATAGTTCACTTATCCTATCGACATAACTGACTTCATTATAACTTTTTTTTGTTGAAACAATGACTCATCAATTTCATACATTTTGTTTTTTTATGCCGACCTTCGAAACAGTAAAGCAAATTACTAACATCGAGTAAGAGTTAAACCAATCAATTCATTTTGCTACTATCAATAAATATCAACGCTTGCGGTACTTTTCAATTTTGGAACAAAGATTATTATTAAATATATGAGGCATCTTCGTAACTCAAGTGTATATTTGCAATGCAATTATTTTTGGGATAGAAATTGACCTTAAACATATATGAAATTTTCTTGTAGTAGAAAATAAAACATTTTATTTTTTCATATGCAATTACGCAGATTAAATTGCAAGATTTACAATGATTTTTACTAATCACAGTTATTAAGCCATTTATTATTATTATTATTATTTTTATTATTATTATTATTATTATTATTATTATTATTATTATTATTATTATTATTATTATTATTATTATTATTATTATTATTATTATTATTATTATTATTATTATTATTATTATTATTATTATTATTATTATTATTATTATTATTATTATTATTATTATTATTATTATTATTATTATTATTATTATTAGCCCACTTCAACCCACTTTACATACACAAATAAATTTTAGGGCATTCTAAGATTAGACCACTACTTAGGAATAATTTTTACTGCCTCATTTATAATACTCTCCATAGGGAGGTAGTTACCTTCAAAACCAAAAAAATAAACATAAAAAAAAACTACTATTTTGCTAAAAGAATTGAAATTTGTTATTCGGAAAATGTAAATGAAAGAAAACCAATAACCTTAAAAACCAAACCAAAATAATAGAGTTAGAATCAATCAATCTTTCAGTTATATATTTATTTCCTTCATATTATATATATATATATATATATATATATATATATATATATATATATATATATATATATATATATATATATATATATATATA